>APFE030459310.1:0-35733 GCA_000404065.3 Pinus taeda | reverse complement strand
CCTGTGATAAAATCCATTGAAACCTCCTCCCAACGTTGGCTTGGAATGGATAAAGGTTGTAATAGACCCGGGGTCTTAATTGTTTCAACTTTATTTTGTTGGAAAACCAAAAATTCCACCACAAACTTTTGAATATCCGATTTAAGGCCACCCCAAAAAAATTCCTCCTTAACCCTGTGGTAAGTTTTTAAAAATCTTAACTGCCCTCCTAAGGGATAAGTGTGCAATTCCATAAGAATCTTTTGTTTTAGTTGCAAATTCTTACAGAGGTATCAGCGATCTTTGTACCATAACGAATCATTTTGCCAGCTAAATGTATCAGATGTACTGGAATCTTGTTGTAACTTTTGAATAAGTGCCCACACTTCTTCATCATTCTTCCACTCCTCCCTTGCTTTGTTTATCCAATCTGGTTGGATAATAGAAATGGCGCACAACAACGCTTCCACATCCTCATCCTTTCTTGAGAGTTCATCTGCCACCACATCTTGCTTCCCTTTTCTGTAGTTGATTTCAAAGTCATAACCCAACATCTTTGTGACCCACTTTTGTTGCTTTTCAGAGGATAATCTTTGTTCTAAAAAGTATTTAAGACTATCATGATCCGTTTTTACCTTGAAGTGTCTTCCCATTAGTTAGGGTCGCCATTTCTTAAGTGCATGTAGTATTGCTAACATTTCCTTCTCATAAATACTTTACCTTGATTGGATGACTTTCGAAAGCAATGGGTCTTTCATCTTGCATTAAAACAACACCAATTCCATTTCCTGAAGCATCACATTCCACAATAAAGTTTTTGTGAAGTCCGGCGTAGCTAAGACTGATGCTTAGCACATTGCCTCTTTAAGATGTTCGAAGGCCTTTGTTGCTTCTGGAGTCCATGAAAATATCTTTCTTCAATAATATTGTTAGAGGTGCTGCTATTCTCCCATAATTCTTAACAAACTTGCGACAATACCCTGTCAACCCGAGAAATCCTCGCATATGCTTTATGGATGTGGGGATTTTCCATTCCTTAATGGCTTTAATTTTGCTAGGGTCTACCTTAACACCTTCATGAGATACAATATGACCCAAATATTCCCTCTTGTACTCCAAAGAAACATTTGGATCTTTTTGCATATAATTGTTTCTCCTGCAATATTTTGAGCACCTTGTCAACATGTTCAACATGATCCTTCCAAGACTTGTTGTAGATTGGTATATCATCAAAAAATACTAACACAAATTTTCTAAGGAAGGGTTTGAAAATGGAATTCATCAAACCTTGAAATGTAGAAGGTGCATTGGTAAGGCCAAAAGGCATGACCAAAAATTCATAATGACCCTCATGAGTTCTAAATGTTGTTTTTGAATGTCTTCAGTCTTCATTTTGATTTGATGATATCCTGAATGAAGATCCAACTTGGTGAAGTAAATTGATCCATGCAATTCATCCAGTAATTCATCAATGACAGGAATGGGAATTCATCTTTAATAGTGAGCTTGTTGAGCTCCCTATAATCCTGACACATGTGCCATGATCCATCATTCTTGTGCACCAATACTACTGGAGCAAAGAAAGAACTTTGACTAGGTTGAATTATACCAGCCTTTAACATTTATGCAACCATACGTTCAATTTCACTCTTTTAGGCATAGGGATATATGTACGGCTTGATGTATGGTGGAACACTTCCTGGAATCAAATTAATAGCGTGATCATGATCACGAATAGGTGGGAGACCTTTGGGAGTCTCAAATACCTTGGAATGATTGTCCAAGACTTTTCAGAGATCTGGAGAAATAGATGATTTTTATGTGGGAACCTCTAGAGAACATAATTGTGCAATTACACCTCATTGTTCCTTCTTTAGAAGCTTTGTCATACCGTTAGAGCTGATTATATTTCTCGGTTTCCCTGCAATACCCCTTAATTCCACTTCATTTCCTTCCGCAGAAAATTTCATGAAAAGTTCTTGAAAACTAAAAGCTAATGTATCCAAGGATTATAGCCATTAGAGTCCTAGTACAATGTCAGCACCACCCATTCCTTCCGCCGAAAATTTCATGAAAAGTTCTCGAAAATTAAAAGCTAATGTAGCCAAGGATTGTAGCCATTATAGTCCTAGTACAATGTCAGCACCACCCATTGGAGTGGAAAGCATTGGGCTATTCAACACATATTCTCCCATGGATAGCTTGATATTATGGCACTTTCCAGAGCAATTTATGGTTCCTCTACTTGCAACCATCACTTGACACTCTGGTGTTGGATATAGGAAGCAATTCAATTGCTTGGTTATCTTACAATCAATAAAATTATGGGTACTATCTGAATCAATCAACACCCTTACCTTTTTCTTCTTGATATGTCCTTCTATCTTGATATTTTGAGGAGTGGTAATTTCTTCCAATGCATTACAAGATATGGTCGGATTGATTTCTTGAGACTCGATGTGCTCTTTCAATTCTTGAACATTTTTATTCTTGATATGTCCTTTTATATTGATAGTTTGAGGAGTGGTAACTCCATCCAATGCATTACAAGATATGGTTGGATTCATTTCTTCTTTCTCGATGTGATATTTCACTTCTTGAACCTTTTTCTTCTTGATATGTCCTTCTAGCTTGAGAGTTTTAGGAGTGGTAATTCTTTCCAATGCTTTACAATATATGGTCGGATTCATTTCTTCTTTCTCTAGGGTTGGTTCCTGGTGTAAATACTCTTCTTTTGACGTTTCTTGATCCATTTCTTCCCCCTCTCCAAAATAATTTCTTCTCAGCACACTTATGACCTTTAATGTATTTTTTATCACAATTGTAATAAAGCCCTTTTTCTCTTTTTTCTTCCAATTTTTGTGGTGTTGCTCTAAAGAAGGCGTTGCTCTTTGTATCCTCATAATGTACTATCATTTCTTCCATGAAAATTGACCACATAACAAGTTTTTTAGGAGAACAAAGCCCTTTATACCATACAAATTGATCTGGTTCTAAATATGAAGATGCAATACATACCCTTTGTAACAGTGGTACACCATGTAGATCAAAATATTGCTCCATCTGTAGTATCCAATTTACTGGATCCTTTCCATCAAACTTCCTCATATCACCTTTTCTTGATTTCAGGAGCTTGATCTTGAAATGACTGTAACTTTGTACTTACATATCTCAAAGTTCTAAAATTTTCTCCTATAGTATCCCTCTGAGTCCTCTTTCTAACCCCACAAGTCTGGTTAGAATTTGATTATCCAAGAATGAGCTATGCCCAATCTCCTAGTATGACATGATTATATAATGTTTCGGCAGAGCCAACTTGTATGATGTGCCGCGTCTCACTGTTTCAACCTTTGGATCTGAAAACTATGCACAACAAACTACATTCCATCCTATTTCTGTAACTTCTTACGAAATTTCAATTTGTTTCTCAGAGGGAAAGTTATGACGATTTTCCCAAGGTCACCTGTTTAGGATGTAATTTAGGAGTTTTCAAAAAATGTAACTTCCTTAGATCATATCTCTGACAATATAGTGAGACAAGATATGACATTTGGACCCGAGGTTCAACATATTTTCATCTCAAATGGGTTTTTCTGTTTCGCTTCTAAAACATTGCAGAAAAGAGTTATAGTGAAAATTCCATGATGACTTGTTTGGAGCAGTGAAACCCTAGAATCCAAAGCTCTGATACCAAATGTTATGAAACCAACTCACAAAAAGATAGAAAGTATAGATGCACACCTTATAATTCAGCCTATTCGAGGGGGAAACCTCATTTACATTACAAAAATGAACAATTCTTGGATGACACAAATGAAAATACCTCATTTCTATTTATAGGAGTCTAAGGGGTCATAATATAATCACAATTGACATAACAATAATAATGTAAGGGCACAATAATAACAATAGTGGGCTTCTATGGGGCACAATAATAACAATATGGGGACTACATGAGCACAAAAATATAATAAGGGGGTTGTAATAATAACAATAAGGGGTTACACTAGTAATATAGGGACCTAACAAACAACTACCCTAGGATTCCTTTTAGTGTTGGCAATTATCACCTTCTATGTAGACTCTAAGACAGGATTCTAAGGATCCTTTTGGAAATATTTGTGCCTCTAATACACGATCCTATTCTTTAGCTGATTAAACCTTACACTGCATACATCCATGACTCTATCAGCTGGTGGAGGTGTGATACCCATTTCCTCAAATGGAAGGTGACCAAATGTAAGAGGAAGTTCATTTGGAGTGCCAAGTTCATCATCCATGAGTTAGATGGAACCTTCTTCCTTAGATTGTTTGTCTTCCATCTCTTCAGTCAATTTTTCTTCTTCCAGTCTCTTTGCTGCTTCTTCCTCCTAGGGCTATCTCTGTTGTTCTTCTTCTATTCTTCTCTTCTCTTCTTCTTCTGCTTGTTGCTTCTCCAGTAACTCATACTGCTTCTCTCCTCATGCTTTGGTTGAATAGATCATATCTATAAAGGACCAACTTTCCATTTCTTGTTTCTCTCACCTATCGAGTCATACCTGATCATTTTCCTGTGAGCTACTTTCCTTAATTTAAGTGTTATCTCATCCTCTTGTACTTGCAAGTCGTGAGCTAGTGGATCATGGGGTGAAATGGCCTCCATCGTTGGATGTATCTTCATGTTTTCATTATACGAATTCTTAATCTTCTCATATTTTGTTGTGAACATCGATGAGTACACCATATTGTGATCGATCCCTTAAAAATGTGATGCAAGTGCATCTAACATGGGTTAATTTTTTATTAGAGGAGTTAGTTTTCTAATTAATTAATGTATTTTTCTAATAGTTTGAAGAGACAATGCTTATTATTGTAAATAGAAGAAGATTCTAGAGTATTGTGGAATGTTTGAGAAGATTATGAATTAATTAGCTCTTATCTAGAGATAAGGGATTGGATGAGAGATGGTAGGGATCATGAGAGATATTTTTGGAGTTAGTTTAGGGATCTAGAACCTACTTGGGTTCTAATCCATTTTATAAATTGAGGTGAGCCTATGAGGCATAAAATCATGTATTGTGTGAGTGAGTGTGAGGAATGAAGAAGCCAATCATTAGGTTAATCATGTTGTAATTATTTTGTTTATTAGTTAATCATTTTCTGAGTTTTTATGTGTAAATATTTGGTGTGTGATCTTCATTTTAGTTTTATTGATTTTTTATAATGACTTTATGGTTAGATGTTATTTTACATGCGTCAAGTTGTTGGTATCATAGCTTGGATAGACAAGGGTTGCTATGTGTGAAGAATTTTTGCATAAGTTATTGTGGGAATTTTGGGGTAGTTGGGATCAAATGTTGTACATGATTTTGCATTGGATTGTTATATTATTCCATAGGAATTGAAGTTTGAGTTGTTTTTACGTAGAATGAGGATTGCGTAGGAGTATGCTGAAAGTTGCAAGTCCCATCAATTGAGTGCATTGAAGGACTATTTGAATTCCTATGAATGGTTGCGAAGCTGTGTTGGCAATGAGGATATGTGCATGTGGACCGTGGTAGGTGGTATAACAGAGGTGAAAATACAAACGTAGAATAAATGAAGTTGGCATCGAGAATTTGGAGAACTGTGTTGAAGGTATGGTTGTGGAGAATTGTGTTGAGACCTGTGTGAGATATCATTTGAGAAACTTGAAGTAAAATCTGAAGTGTTGTGAGCGTGTTATGAAACTTTGCTGTGGTGATAAAGCTTAAAATATTTATATTATTTGAATGAATGTGGTAATTTAAATAAAACCTTTATGCTATTTAAATGAAGGAGGAATAAACACAGTAGAGATCTACAAAAAAGGTTAAAAAACAACTTTCAGGTTGACGATTTTTTTAAAGGAAGTAAGAAATATATAAGTGAAGATAGTAAATTTAGGTTGATGGTTTTTTTAAAGGAAGTAAGAAGTATATATGTGAAGATGGTAAGTGGGGATTTTATATAATGGAAACTTTTGGGTGATTGTTAGTCCATATATTTATATGGAAATGTGCTTTATTAAAGGTGAAAGTAAATAGTAAATGTAAAGGTGTTGTTTTAAAAGAGAAAGTAAATAGCAAATGTTAAGGTGAAAGTAAATGGTAAAGGTAAAATGATGTTGTAAAATATGGTGGCTTTTATGAAGATAGAGAATAAATGGTTACAATAAATGTTCAATGATAAATGGTGAGTTGTTGCATAAGGTTTTGAGTGGGTGATATATGGTTTAATAAAACCATGTGTAGGTTTAAGAATGCATATCTTTATTTATTTACAAATTATAATGATGGTAATGTATGAAATGTATGAAATGGTATATGCAAAAATCATGAATAGTATATATATACCATCAACAAAATTTCAAGGTATTTTAATTTGTATATGGGTTGAAATTTCGCTTTAATCAAATGAAGAATTGATGTCAAATTCTGGAGTCAGAGTCATAAGTCAAGTCAAAGGTTTGAGTCCTTGATTGTAATGGGTGCATGATTGATGGAGTTGACACCCAAAGTTTGGTTATTGTAAAGACAATTTCAAGAGATATTGTAGTTGTTTGTAAAAAAGGAAGTAAAGGAGAAAGATGTGCTCAGGAGTAAGTTTCAAGTGAAAGGAACCATTGAGCAAGTTCAGAGGAGATAACTTGGAAAAATGATTAATTTGCAGGTTATAGTGAACAAGGTGAAGTTCACAAAAGACGATGACAATTGATCCAGAGAAAAGTCAAAAGGATAACATAACAATTAGCATTACCGATGAAGAGAAATAGATCGTGGAATTGAAGGCAAGACTTGCCATATTAATGGAGTTATTACAAATACAAATACAAAGATGGGTAATAAAGCGAATAGTTAAAAGGTCAATTAAACAGTTGATGGAAAGAAGTCCGAAGCACAAACTAAAAGTTTTAGAAGCAGAGAAAATCCATATATATAGACATATATTATATATATATATATATATATATATATATATATTATATATATATATTATATAATATATATATATATATTTGTGAACTAGAGTAGAGATCACTGCTTGGTGACAACGATGATGAAATCAATGTTGGTTTAATTCCCATAGATGATGCTATAGATTTTTTAGAAGACTAACATGAGGACCTGAAGACAGATTCATCTGTTAAACCTCATCTTTTTAAATCTAACAGTTGGTGTGTGGATGCAGGATATGTTGATATGAAGCCTAAGGATGAAGTTGCTGATGAAATGAAAAATGATCATCAAATGAATAGGTCAAATGCCAACATGAGAAATATTGTAGCAAAACTAAAGTTCTTAGAATAAAGGTTGGACAATCCAAAGCCAAAATGTGATGCAAAGGAAATTATGATGGATTACAACGTGCCTTCAAATCGACAAATTTGGTGCAAAAAGCATAGAGATCGACAACAAAGTTCAACAAGCAAACAATAATGTGAAGCTAGAAGACAAATTAGATATCAAAATTAAAGAGATGAAGAAGCTGATGTTGAAATAATCTTAGGAAATATTCATTGAAGAAATAAAAAACAAAGACAACTATAGATTACTAATGGTTGAACAATTATACATCAGCAAAGAGGGAGGACAACTACAACATAAATTTTGGAAGCTTGGAAACCAAAAAAGGACAACCACAAAACAACAACAACATGACAAAGCAACTAATTTGATGAAAATGAAAATTTGGGATCCAAGAGGTCTTTTTATCATCACTGATGGTCAAGAGACCATGATTTTCTTTTACCTAGGGAGTCTGATGCAAGTCATGGTAAATTTTAGGGGTGAATTTTATCCCAAAGGTGAAATTTAAGGGATTTTTCATTTTAGAGGGGTGAAATTTTTATAAAACACCCATTTCATATATTTAACCCAACTTTTATCTAAAAAATAATTATTTTTTTCATTTTAGCCCCCAAAAAAGCGGTGGATAAACTATGAAAATACTCATTTGACATGATTCGCCTGGGAGGTTATATTCCATTACAATTGCCCAATTTTCTGCTTTGCAACGTTAAATTCGTTTGAATCGCCCATTTTTTAGTTTGGGAGGTGGTTTGGAAGGTTGTTGGTTTTCATTGATGGCAAGGGTGTAAATAAATAAAAATAAAAATAAAATGGAGGTATGGCAAATAAATAAAACCTCTTTTTATACTTACTTCAAAGGTATGGTAAATAAATAAATATAAATAAGCTAGAGGTTTGGTAAATAAATAAAACCTCATTTTATATTTATTCCATAACCCTAATTCTATTTAAGAAGGCTAAAAAAAGAGGTTTTATTTAAGTGAATCCTATGAGCCAAATACCATATTTATAAAAGAGGTGTGGTAAACTAATAAAAATATAAATAAATGAGAGGTATGGTAAATAAATAAAACCTCTTTTTATACTTACTCCAAAGGTATGGTAAATAAATAAAAATATAAATAAACTAGAGGTAAGGTAAATAAATAAAACCTCTTTTTATATTTAGCCCACAACCCTCTTTCTATTTAAGAAGGCTCAAAAAAGAGGTTTTATTTAAGTGAATCCTATGGGCCAAATAACATATTTATAAACAGGAATGGTAAATTAATAAAAATATAAATAAATGAGAGGTATGGTAAATAAATAAAACATTTTTTTATATTTAGCGCATAAGTCACCTTATATTTACGAACACTCAAAAAATGTGTTATATTTAGGTGAAGCCTATGGGCCAAATACTATGGGCCAAATACCATGGGCCAAATTATTATTAATACCATGAAAAAAACATTATTAACCATAATATTAGTATTAATAGAAATAAAGATGGCACACAGTATTGACCCATGATATTCATGTGGAATGTAGCCTATTTAAAGGGGGAATTAAACAAACATAGATCCATCTTTACTCTATATCTACTAAGCGCCGAGAGGGATCAAATATCCAAGAGGGATCAAATATCGTGATATGCAAACTAGCATAGAGTGAAAACATATTTGATCCCTATCGGGGTTTGGTAGATCAAGAGTAAAAATGGATCTTGTAATTTAATGTCACTTAAACATTTTTTTTTTTAATCTAATAAGAGTAGTTCCTTCCATTAATCAAGAAAAAATATTACATAATGTATATTTTGCGAGATAGTGTTGAAAAAATAGCAACATCTTCACTAAACAAAACTACAAAACCAGTGCATACAACACCAATGCACTACTTAATCATCAAAAATCGCACTGGAAAACTTTCTTTCCTTCTTAACCTGAAAGAAAAAAGCAAGGTTCTAATGCGCTGATGGGTCTGCTAGACTTCGAAAGTCCCGCGCCACAAAGAGCCCTTCACTCCTTAATGAGGAGGGCTCACCCAAACCTACGACCCAAAAAACCAATGGCCCATGAAGCATAGAGTGTCTTGTCATCCCGAAGAATGATCCATCTAGCCCTTGAGGATCCAATGGCTATGAATTGTTTCGGATGAACCAACATGCCCACCATTTAAAACCCAATTGGACCCAAAACGACAACAAAACTTCTTTCTAGGAAATTTTAGGTCTATTTTCTGTATTAACTCTTGATTAGTTAAAATGCCCAACTCCCATGTGATTCAGACCTCTTCGATCCGATGGTCCTGAAAAGATTTTGGGCAATAACATGCACGCCTGTTAAAATTCCAAAACGTCCTGATGGGTGGCCTTAACCGCCACTCTATAATTTTTCAGGTCCATTTCTAGGCTATCATCCGTGCAACTATCCGCCTAATATCCATAAAATTTTGATGCTCGTTGCCCTCAAAGGTTGTCTACCCATCAACCTGCTCCCTCTTTACTCCTTTCCTCTTTCCTAACATTGGTGCACTCTTTACTGCCATCAACCTGCTGTTTCCTTAGGTCGAATTATTGCCTGTCTTTCATGTTTTTAGGATATTCCCTATCTGCAGTCGCCTGTCTATGATAGTCCTCGCATAGTTTCCCTGAGGGAGTCGCCTCTCACTCATATCACCTATTATCTCTTGTGCAAAGCACACCCTCATTCGCTAGACGATCTGCTAATCTTTTCGCATTTCTATGAACATGAATAGATCTGAGAGTTCCTAGGGCTCTCAGGTGGAGTTGAATACGTTGATAGACCTGCAATAATCACCAACGTTTTGATAGTTTTTCTAGTGCCAAGCCATTGCCTATCTTTTTGACTGAATTAATTGTCAATTTACAGTCTGCCTCTAGGATTGTATTGTGTAAATTGTACTCAATCAATATTTCTAGGCATTGCTCTAGGGCCATGAGCTCCACCATATTGTTTGTGGCATTCCCCAAATGACTATGAAAGATAACTCTTATGACTCCTCCATAACCAACAACCCTAGGGTTTCCCTTAGAGGCTCCATCTATATTAAATTTCAAAAATCCATGGCAGGTCGGTTTCCAAAAGTCCTTCCCCACTGTTGTATGTTTTACTATCTTGCTTATGCCCTCGGGGACATGTGACTAGAGGCCCAAATGCAAAAGAATGTGAGCATATTGGTTACAAGGAGGGTTCTCGAGGGGTTGCTTTATAAGGGTTCTTACAGTTTTTTTGAGTTGTCTTAAAATCTGAGCTATGATGCTCTGGGTTGAGCCCATTCTGTTCTTGAAAACTCTGTTGTTTCTTTCTTTCCAAATATCCTAGATCAAAAAACCTGAGATCGCAGTCCAGGCTCTATTGGCTGCATCATTTTCTGAGAAGTCTTTCCTCCATTTCTTCAAAGTTCTAGTTATGCTGCTTTGGTTCCTATCATTTTGCCTAAAAATTGAAGCTACCGAATTCCATAAGGTAGAGGTGAAAGTGTAGAGGTTAAGTAAGTGATCCATCGTTTCTTCTTGCAGGCCACATAGTTGACATCTAGTTGGACTGGCTAAGCCTCTTTTTCTTATATTTTCCCATGTCAGAACTTTTTTTGATGTACCAAACACATGAACGATTTGATTTTTATCCGGTGCGGGTTCCTCCATAGCTCTCTCCATATCTTATCAAGGTTTGGAAGGTCAAGTCTAGTGGCAATTATTTTGGATTCTTTGAGGTTGAAGTTTCCTTCACTATTTCTTCCCCATCTTAGTTGGTTAGATGAAGTTGAAGTCAAAATTTTTCTCTATTCCAGGATCATTGCAAGAGCATCAGCCTAGGCTTTCAGAGGGGTTTCTTCACTGTATACTAGGTCCTTCCAAGTTCTCCATTTTCCATTGTCCCTTTTCTAATCCCAAAAATCACTAACCCTGAGTAGCTTTTTATTTTCAGTGTCATTTTTGAGAAGGTCTAGTCCTTCTTTGCATAGGTTAATCTCCTACTACTAGTTATCCTCCCAAAACTTGGCTAGGTTTCTATCTCTGGTTTCTCAAAACTATGCTTCTACACAATAGCTCTGTTCTCCCAAGTATTGTTCCAAATATGGGAGCCCTTGATGAGCCCTGTCATTCTGATATGGTCCCTTTCTTACCAGTTATTTGCATACTTATGCTTCCAGAGCTTAGCCCAAGGGGTTCTCATTTCCTTTAGCTATCTCCACCAAATTGTTTCCCCCAAAACTTTGCTCAGGGTTTCGAGGTCAAGAAGTCCCAAACCACCATGGTTTTTGGGTTTGCAGAGCTTTTCCCAAGATACTAAAGACCATTTATTTTTCTCTTCCACTTTGCCCCAAAGAAAATCTCTTTGGATGTTCCTGATGTGTTGTAAACTCCTTTTGGGGCAGGTATAGTGGAAAACATGTAGATGGGTATGGTTTGCAGGACATATTTTGTTAGCACTAGCCTTCCAACTAAGTTTAAGGATCTGCTTGTCCATTTTCTGATTTTGTCTTGCAATTTATTTGTCACTAGCTCCCAAACTTCCTTACTCAGAGGTTTGTTTGTAAGAGGTATTCCCAGATATTTGAAGGGTAGTTGATCTCTTTGGAATCTGAGAATTTTGGTGAGATTTCTCTGAATGGCAATATCAATATTGAAAAAGAAATGTTTTTATTTTGTGAGACTTACCTCTGTAGCAACAACCAGTGTAAAATCGTTCGATATTTGTTTGAAATATTTAACTTCCTTGATCGTGGGTGTACCTTGTAGCATGGTGTCATCCACAAATTGTTGATGAGTCAAGGTCTCCCCATTTAGGTTTAGTTTGAGACCTTGGATTCTACCTTCTGCTTTGGTTGATTTGATTGCTTTACCTAAAACTCATGTTAGCCTCTTGTTGCAGCAGGTTACTCATCTTTCATGATTGACATTTTTACACGACAAATATGTCATAATTTGCATACTTCAATGTTCCATATTTGCTACAGAAGCCAAAGAAGAGGTCATAAAAGTGTGCTAGTCTAAGTGCCACTGTTGTGTTCAAAATTTTTGTGAACCATTTCATTTTTGAAGAATTTTCAGTTAAAGGGAGGTCCAAATAGTTTAATCTTGGTCTCCCCAGGTTTCAATTTTCTATTTTAGAATGTAGAGAATGAATATCTATCCAAACAGCTTAATCTTGGCAAATTTTAGACAGGTAGAGAAGCATGGGTACTCAACAGCTTAATCTGAGGCCCTGGAAGAAATAAGGGTAGTTTTTAGATAAGAGGATAGAAAAAGAAAAAGTTGAAAAGCTGGGTTTGCAAGTCTAAGTGCACCCAAACCAAAAAGAAGAAAAAATGCTAGGTAAGTAGGCTGGGTAGGTAGTTTTGAGGTTTCAGAATGTTGATTTGTGATCAATTTCATGTTTTCAAGTGTCATATCTATTCAAGTCACAACTATCAGACAATTTTCATATGGAGGAACTCAAGCAAGGCATGACTAACTTCCCCCTTCTTCCTTATTCCCAAATCATTCACTAACTTCCCCATAGAGGTAAAGATCTGCTTGATGTCTCTTAGTTTCATCATTTTCATATCAATTTGCCTTGGTAAAGATCTCCTTTACCCAAGGAATATTAATACTTCTTTCATAAAATAGTTTTCCCCTAATAGCCTAAGATTCACATACTTAGCGCTTTCTTATCACTTGTCATATTAACTACTAAAATTTACTATATATCTCCCTATCTATTTCCCCTTCCCCTACTAAAACTTTGTTAATAACTCCCCTATATGCTTATCCCCTCCCCCTGGTTGAAAAATAACCATAAAGTAACATTTGAGAATTGCTAAGTTTATCTGGAACTTAGTAACAACCCTCCTTTTGACTCCAAAAAAACCATCTTCCCATGCAAAGGACTCCTCCCTACGCATTAAACCCCTCCTCTAATGTATAAAATCCCCTTTGCAATGTCCTTGGACTCATTCCAAGCCATAAATTTCTCCTTCCAATGCACAAAACCCATGCTCCGCCCTTTCTCCTAAAAGCCACACATTCAAATATTTAACCCCACGCAAATTTAACCCCAAAAACCCACTTTCCTAATGTTTCCCCCCCGAATTAAATAATAAAAAATTGTCGTGCGGGCCCCGTCCTTATCCTTCCACTGACTTACATTATCCGCCAGCCGTCAGATCTGCCGCGCCCGCTATCTACCGTGGGCAGGTATTTTCCCGCCTCGAGCTGTCGAGGGTTAGCGCTCGGGAGATCGGTGGTTTTTCCGTCGTACTCCTGCCACGCGTCACCCTCCCAGCTATGGCGGAGCCTCCCTGACAATACTGCCTAGGCGCAAAAGCGGTGCGCCCGAAACCACAAACCGCCCTCCCCTTGCGTGACATAAATACCGCGTCACCCCGCCACATCATCGCTACCTCACCCCTTCCTGCCACGTCATCACCCTGTCATACTGCTACATCACCCTACTGACATCATCATGCTGACGTCATCACCGTACAAGGGGGTCCCACTGCTGACGTCATCCGCCATACTGCTGACGTCATGTTGATGTCATCTGTAAAAAAAAAATGCGCAAGTGCAAAATCTAAGCTTCAGAAGCCCAGAATGAAAAACAGAGGCAGTTTTCGATGCGTGATTAGCGCGTCGCTATGGGAAATGGGCCAAATTGGGGAATCTTTGGGGAATCTTTTGATTCCTCAACCATTTTTGCACCGAAAAAGGAAAAAAAGGCCCGATTTAACTGTTGCAAGTGTATCAGGAGGGAAAGAGATGTCCCGATTCATATGTCAAAGAGTATCAGAGCAAAAGTGAAGCCCAATTTAATGCCAAAGAGTATCAGTGTCGCGGCAAAGTGTATCAGTGAAGATTTTCTTAGTGCTCGAAGCTGATGAAACATTAAAGAGCCCCTAGCAAAGTCAATGAAACAGTAAAGGCCATTTAAGGGCACTCAAATCACAGTTACTGTACATGAAAGTCACATAAAGATCAGTGGACCAAAACTCAAAGCACAGTTATTGCAGAAGCACTGCACTAGGTCACTAAAGACACCATATTAACTCATTTTGATCCAGTTGCCTCTAGCGCAGCTCAATAGATATTTACTTGCATTTAATTTCAACATAAGTTTAGGTTTGAAAAGCCTTTTTCCCGCAGACCTGTTTAGGTCGGCTGTAATAAACATTTTTGGATATTTACCCTATATATACAGCCCTGAACAATGTAATGAGGGTTGTTGTTACTGGTTGGATAATTGGCTAATGCATTCCAAGCGAGACTCACACTTTGTATTTGACATGTTTCTATAATCAAAGACTGCTTACGAGTTTGGAGAATGAATTGCCTGATCTGTTGTTAATGTTTCTGAAGATTGAATGAGGGAAATCCTGTGCTGTTATATGAATCAATAAGTATTCCTTACCTCTGTTGTTTTCAATTTCACATATGCTTAAGTTGCAGAACAAAAGTCTGGTTTAGACTTTGCTTAGCTGCACTCTATGCTCAGTTTCTGTGGCTTCTTAATGTTTTCCTCTTGATTTAGGCATAAATATGAATTCCTTATGGCTCATGTTTTCTCTATCTCACATATAAATGACTGTTACCTGGGAATTCTTAGCTGCTCCCAGATAGGGCTCGTTTATCTTCCCTATGCTAATCTGTTTGAGAGATTCTTTGTTGCCTCTCATTCCTTAGCCTACAATCCACTTTCATTTAAACTCAAGTTTGTTTCATAAACAGCTACCTTGCCCCTTTTTCCTCTTCTGACCAAGGAAACGCACCAGCAGTCTTACTCCTCGACTCCATGCCCAATGGTTTGAAACTTGTCATGCTATGCATTGCCTCTCTGCTTGAAAGCACCCCCCTTCCACTCAAACACAACCAAAATCTTGTGAACCCAATAACTAGCCTGAAATCATCATCAACAAAGCTAAATCATGAAGGAGATCCCTCTCTGATTGCAGGTGGGCTAGAACCTGCGATCCAAAGATTGGTTTGTGGTTACCTCGGCCGTATCCCTTCAGGAGCTTAGGGACAACTTGAGTGTTAACATAATGGTGACTCCACTAGGGAACTTCCTCAGGTAATCTCACAAAACCAGTCCGAAGCTCTGCAGAGGAAGAAAATGACCTTTAAAAGTTTATGTTCAACCTATATTATTAGAAAAATCCCCAAAAAACAAGTTAGAAGCTGGCTCCCAAAAAACAGTCATGTTATACAAGATCAAATCCACACCCAAATCCCCCAGCTATTTTTGAAAATCCCAATATAATCCTTAAGATCCTTAGAAAACAAGAGCAGTAAGAAGATTTTGCGGATACTAGTACTAAAACAGTTCAGCCTAGTGGTTTTTCAACCCCTGTCAAAGTTTTATTTCGTTCAAACCCTACTTCACCTTGTTCATCATCCTCTTCTCCAAATACCGTTTCCGCACCTCCATTCCCTACACATACCACCACTACTACTCATATTATCCCAGTTACTCCAGTTGTTCCACTTATCCCAGTGAATATGGCTAACAGATATGCACCTTTACAGCTGCTTGATAATCCTAGGGCTATGCCTCAGGATTACCAGACTAAGATAACTTATTTTGATGGCACAAATGCCTGCACGGCCCTTCAGCACACAAAGAAAATGCAGGACTACTTTGAGAGTTATGAGATTGACGATGATAGTGTGAGAATGAAGATTTTTGTCCAAAGTTTGACCGGTGATGTCAGGACTTGGTTTAGAGCACTCCCAGCCAATTCCATAGTAGACCCTGAAGCATTATACCAGTCATTTATCAATAGATGGGAGAAAAAGAAAGACCCCTTGCACATATTATCTGAGTAGGACATTATCAAAAGAGGCCCTTAGGAGACTGTTTTGGACTATTGTGCAAGATTTAACAATGTTTATAATGAAATACCGTAGAACTTAAGACCCCCACCTGATCTTTCCTTGTACAAACTCCCTCATGGTTTTGATGCCGAAATGGCTTATCGGTTAAGGGAAAGAGCCACTCAAAGCCTTGCAGAAATGCAAAATGTTGTTGTTAGTGTGGAGGCAAACCTAATTGCCAAAAGAAACAGAGCTAGAACCGAGAGAAGAACTACGTTTAACGAAGAACCCTCAACCTTAGACCAGAAAATAGATGCTATTATCAGTGGCATGCATAGGCTGGGAGATAGAGTAGAGAGTGTTGAGAGGAAATCATCATGGGAAGGACAGCAGCCCAACAATATAAGGAACCCAAATTTTAGGAAAAATCAGAACACAAACGCTGGAAAGGCTAGTCCCGACCATGATATTAGGCCTCCTTTCCAAGAGAACTACACAGAAGCATCGACATCTAGTGAACCCACATAAGAGACGCACATGAACTTGATAGATTCGAAAAATGAGCAAAAAAATTTTCTGACTCAAGAAGACCAAGACTACCCTGATGTAAATCAGTTTCAGACTAAGTCAGGAGAGTCTTTTGATTTTAAACAGGGCTATGATTCTATTGTATATGAGGTCCATAAGCAATATAAGCTAAGAACAAGAATCATTGATATCCCTGCACCTAGCAAAACAAAAGAGAGCAAGCAGCCCAACAAGATTAAAGGCAAGGTTGTCATAACAGAACCAATTGATATTTCTGTCCCAAACCCACACCAAGTGACTGTAGAGGACATAACAGACACACAACCTCCTATTGACCAGCCTCTGCCTCCTTCTTCCTCAAAAGAAAAGTTGAATGACAATCCTAAAAACCTTCCGAAAACAGAAATATCACAAAATGTCATGCACCATAACGTAGATAATCAAAAGGAAAACATGGAAAATACTCTTGAAAAGGAGAAATCTACTACTATTAACACAAAGATTCCATTAGAAAAACCATTTAACTTAGAAGCAGAGATTGGAAAACTTAAGATATCCATCCCCCTTTCAGAACTTGCCAAACATGATGTGTATAGGCAACAAATTCAAAGGTCACTTCAAATGCCAGAGATCAAGGATGATGTAAATGATTTGGATGATACCCCTGAGCTACTGTTTGGTCCAAAAGTTAATGGAAAATCAACATATGGATCTGTTCCACCCTTTTATGTCATTCTGCACATACATGACAAAATCTTGCATAATGCTATGCTTGACTCAGGTGCCTCACACAATCTTATGCCCAAAGCTGTAATGGAAAAGATAAACCTTGATGTCACAAGACCCTACAAAGATCTATACTCCTTTGACTCATGTCAAGTCAAGTGTTTAGGCTTAATCAAAGACCTTTGTGTGTCTTTAGTCCAATTTCCCAACAAGACAATCCTAATGGACGTAGTAGTTGCTGACATTCCAACAAAATATGCCATGCTCCTATCAAGATCAAGGGGAGCGAAACTCCAGGGATCCCTTCAACTCGATCTCTCTTACATCACTATTTCTATCTTTGGGAAACCAAAGAGACTGTACAAAGAAATACTCATGAAGTATGTGGTAAGTGGTGAGGAAAAGCCCCAAAATTTTCTAGTTTACTCAATCCATTCTGATATGGATTCATTTATTATTTTTAATGATGACACCAATCTTCCAACTAATGAGAAGCCTTTAGATTTAGAGCTACAGACATGCATAAATGAAGAATCGGTTGCCTATGCCCATGAAATGGTCACAACAATCAAGGCAACCAGCAAACAAGAAGAACCTCCTCAAACAGACATTTTAAATCTGTCCAATCCTAAAATAACTGAAACTTTTAATACAAACCGAAAGCAAGAAATTACACGGTATTTAGAGTTTGATGGTTCTGTCAACAAGTTAGGAGCAGGGGCAGGTGTATGGATTCACAATACACATGAAAATCATGCAGAGGGCCATGCCTATAGACTAAATTTCAGATGTACCAACAACATGGAAGAGTATGAAGCTCTCCTCTTAGGCCTAAAATTACTCAAAGTTCTAGGAGCTACAAAAGTGTCCATTCTAGGTGACTTCGATCTAATCATACAACAAATGAAAGGTAACTTCGTTACTAATGAAAATAGAATGAGGGCCTATAGGACTGCTTCCATAGAAATACTTAACACCTTCACTGAATCTGAGCTAGCCAAGATTTCTAGAAACCATAATATTCATGCACATAGCCTAGCCACTTTTTCTAGCACATGCAAGCTTCCCTTTGAGCCAAATCACCATTTCACTGCTGAGATAAAACATAGGCCTGCCATCCCTAATAATATCAAAGAGTGGCAAGTGTTTGAAAATTATGCCCAGATTAACAATTTCCTCATGCTTGAGGGAGACTTTTCAAATTTAAACATTGACATAGAGGCCACGAGCGATTCCCAACATCAAACAAATGAAAATCAGCGGGATGTAATAGCTGCAACAACAAAACAAATCCTTAACCCAACTGTTTTTGACAATGCAAACATAGAAGAGTTGAAACAAATGCATTTAGAGGAAACAACCAAAGAAGAGGATGAGTTGATTGATCTAAAGGATAACTTTTTTCCTGCTGGTCTCACTCCATTAGAAGACATGTTTGATGCAAATGATATCCCCAAAAAGCCAAAAATGGAGCCTTTAAATGCAACTATAGAAGAAAACAACATAGGGACAGCAGAAAAGACCAAAATGATTAAATTTTCTAAAAATCTGCCTCCTGACCAAAAACCAAAGTATGTGGATTTGTTTAAAGAGTTCCAAGATGTATTTTCTTGGAGTTATGAGGACTTGAAGTCCTATGACACCTCAGTGATTCAACATACCATCCCCTTAAAACCAAATAAAAAACCATTCAAGCAGAAACTTAGAAGAATAAACCCTATGCTTCTGCCCCTCATTGAGAAGGAAGTGAAGAGAATGTTTGAAGTTGGTACCATAGCACCCATCAGATTTTCTGAATGGGTATCCAACCTGGTCCCCACAAGGAAAAAATCAGGTGAGATTAGACTGTGTGTGGACCTAAGAAACTTAAACCAGGTCTCTTTAAAAGACCACTACCCTTTGCCCAAAATGGACCACATCCTACAAAGAGTAGTGGGCTCATCTAGAATCTCTTTACTAGATGGATTTTCAGGTTTCAATCAAATACTTGTTCACCCAGATGACCAAGACAAAACAACCTTTACCACACCATGGGGAACATTTAAGTATGTTAAAATGCCTTTCGGACTAAAGAACGTTGGTGCCACCTTTCAAAGGGCAATGGATATTGCATTTGCCAAGGAAATCCATGAATTCCTTGTTGTCTATCTTGATGACTTGACCCCTTTTTCCAAATCTGATCAAGAACACCTCAAACACTTAAGGAAAATCTTCATGACATGTAGGAAATATGGCATTTCCCTGAACCCCAAAAAGTCCTTGTTTGGCCTTGAGGAAGGTAAGTTACTAGGCCACATCATTTCAAAAGACGGTATCAGAATTGACCCGGAAAGGATCCAAGCCATCCTTCAAATTCCGTACCCAAGAAACATAAAAGAGTTGCAAGCATTCCTTGGAATGATCAATTTCCTAAGGAGATTTATCCCAAATTTAGCCGAACTGATAAGACTATTAAGTAACATGCTAAAAAAGGATGCTAAGTTAAGATGGTCTCTGGAAACTAAGAAGGCTTTTGAGAGTATCAAAGCTGCCTTGACTCAAACACCTGTGCTCACAAGCCGACAATTTGACAAAGATTTTATCATTTTTTCCTTTACCTCTGAGCACACCATAGCTATTGTCCTTTTACAAAAAGATGATCAAGGAAATGAAAATCCTATTGCATTTTTCAACCGAGCCTTAAGAGATGCACCCTTGAAATACCAAATCATGGAGAAGCAGGCCTATGCCCTGATTAAGGCTATCAAAGACTTTAGAGTTTACATTTTATATTAACATGTGATTGCATATGTCCCAAACTCTGTTGTAAAAGACATATTAACTCAAGAGGGACTAGAAGGCAAAAGAAGCAAATGGATTGCCAGCATTCTGGCCAAACTAATGTCTGAAACAAACTTTCAGGCCTTAGATATTAACCAACTGGACAACGAACAGGAGATGGCGACTCCACAAATAGTGAAACCTTTTTACAATCCACATGGTATGCTGATATTTGTTATGTATTGTTAAACCTGTGTGATCCCCTAGGGTTATCCAGAACCAAAAAAATATTCTTAAAAATGAAAGCATCAAAGTTTTATGTCTTAGATGGTGCCCTGTTTGGAAAAATCATGAAGGAATTTTGCTAAATTGTTTAACCATAAATGAAACCAACAGCATCATGAAAGAGTTCCATGTAGGGGACTGTGGAGGGCATCTATATTGGAAGTCCACTGCTGACAATATTTTAAGGGCTAGTTATTATTGGCCCTCTCTATTTACAGACGTCAGGAAATTTCCTATTTCATGTCACAAATGCCAAATCTTTGAAGGGAAAAGAAAATTGCTGCCTTTGCCCCTAAAGCCCATCTCAACCGAGAAACCTTTTCAACAATGGGGTCTTGACTTCATAGGTGAGGTCCGTCCCTCTTCTTCAGGCCAGCACAAGTGGATTTTAACAGCCACCGACTATTTCACCAAATGGATTGAAGCCATCCCATGTAGGCAAGCCAATGACTCCACTATTATCCGATTCCTTGAGGACAATATCCTTTCTAGATTTGGATGCCTTGAGAAAATCATCACTGACAATGCTGCTACCTTCAAATCCAAAAAAATGATCAATTTCTACCATAAATTTCACATTACCTTGGGCCACTGTTCAGCCTATTATCCTTAAGGTAATGGCCTGGCGAAATCATCCAATAAAAGCCTCATCAATATCAGAAAGAAAGTGCTGGAAGAGAATAAAAAGAACTGGCATAGGAAGCTCACAAATTCCCTGTGGGCAGACAGACTTTCAACCAAGAAATCCATTGGGATGAGCCCTTATGAGTTAGTATATGGTGTGGAAGCCAGGTTTCCTTCATCTTTGGGTATTCCCACTATTAAACTGTTGCAAGAGATTCAAGCTGAACCAAATGACATTCAAAGAAGAATTAATCAGACCATTCATCTTCAGCAAACCAGAGAGCAAGTGTATGACAGAGCTCAAATTTTACAAGAGAAGCTCAAAAAGATGTTTGATAAAAGGGATAAGGCTGAGGATTTCTGTGTTGGCAGCAAAGTTCTAAGGTGGGATTCACGAAGAGAAGACAAGGGTAAACATGCAAAATTTGATTTTCTGTGGAAAGGTCCATTCATTATCAGCGCAGTGCAAGGCAATAACACATATTTTCTCAAATCTGTAGATGGCAGCGCAGCTGAAGAGGGCCTTGTAAATGGTCAGATGTTAAAGCATTATCATGATCCCTTTTTTTGAAAATCTCCCAGCGAGATTATGTCTGTACATAAATGTTTGTATATATCAGCATTTTTATTTTCTTTTGTATGGAACAGTCTGGATGATAGAGCACGCAGGAGAAAGCAGGCAGTGCTTCACAGTTCATGGGAAATTCAGTTGAGAGAAAATGTTGTTCTCACTCCAAAGTTTCAACTCTCTAATAGACAACACTAAGAAATTTTAGTCTACAGCTACAAATAGAAGATCAAGGCAGTATGACCTGCTATTCTTGGCTTTTCACAAGGAAAATCCATCCCCAAGTGGAGCCATTGTTAGCCTCCTGCTGCAGCAGGTTACTCATCTTTCATGATTGACATTTTTACATGCCAAATATGTCATACTTTGCATACTGCAATGTTCCATATTTGCTACAGAAGCCAAAGAAGAGGTCATAAAAGTGTGCTAGTCCAAGTGCCACTGCTGTGTTCAAAATTTTTGTGAACCATTTCATTTTTGAAGAAGTTTCAGTTAAAGGGAGGTCCAAACAGTTTAATCTTGGTCTCCCAAGGTTTCAAATTTTTGTTTTAGAATGTAGAGAATGAATATCTATCCAAACAGCTTAATCTTGACAGATTTTAGACAGGTAGAGAAGCATGGGTGCTCAATAGCTTAATCTGAGGCCCTTGAAGAAATAAGGGTAGTTTTTAGATAGGAGGATAGAAAAAGAAAAAGTTGAAAAGCTGGGTCTGCAAGTCTAAGTGCACCCAAACCAAAAAGAAGAAAAAATGCTAGGTAAGCAGGCTGGGTAGGTAGTTTTGAGGTTGCAGAATGTTGATTTGTGATCAATTTCATGTTTTCAAGTGTCATATCTATTCAGGTCACAACTATCAGACAATTTTCATATGGAGGAACTCAAGCAAGGCATGACTAACTTCCCCCTTCTTCCTTATTCCCCAAATCATTCACTAAATTCCCCATAGAGGTCAAGATCTGCTTGATATCTCTTAGTTTCATCATTTTCATATCAATTTTCCTTGATAAAGATCTCCTTTACTCAAGGAATATTAATACTTCTTTCATAAAATAGTTTTCCCCTAATAGCCTAAGATTCACATACTTAGCGCTTTCTTATCACTCGTCATATTAACTACTAAATTTACTATATAGCTCCCTATCTATTTCCCCTTCCCCTACTAAAACTATGTTAATAACTCCCCTATATACTTATCCCCTCCCCCTAGTTGAAAAATAACCATTAAGTACCATTTGGGAATTGCAAAGTTTATCTGGAACTTAGTAACAACCATCCTTTTGACTCCAAAAAAACCATCTTCCCGTGCAAAGGACTCCTCCCTACGTATTAAACCCCTCCTCTAATGTATAAAATCCCCTTTGCAGTGCCCTTGGACTCATTCCAAGGCATAAATTTCTCCTTCCAATGCACAAAACCCAATCTCCGCCCTTTCTCCTAAAAGCCCCACATTCAAATATTTAACCCCGCGCAAATTTAACCCGAAAAACCCACTTTCCTAATGTCCCCCCCCCGCTGAATTAAATAATAAAAATTTGGCACACGGGCCCCGTCCTTATCCTTCCACCGACTTACCTTATCCGCCAGCCGTCAGATCTGTCGCGCCCGCGATCTACGGTGGGCGGGTATTTTCCTGCCCCGAGCTATCGAGGGTTAGCGCTCGGGAGATCGACAGTTTTGCCATCGTACTCCCGCCATGCGCCACCCTCCTAGTTGTGGCAGAGCCCCCCCTGACAATATCGCCCAGGCGCAAAAGCGTTGCGCCTGAAACCACAAACCGCCCTCCCCTTGCGTGACATAAATATCGCGTCACCCCGCCACATCACCGCCACCTCACCCCTTCCTACCATGTCATCACCCTGCCGTACTACCACGTCACCCTGCTGACGTCATCATGCTAATGTCATCACTGTACAAGAGGGTCCCACTACTGACGTCATGCTGATGTCATCCATCGTACTGTTGATGTCATCCGTAAAAAAAAACCACACAAGTGAAAAATCTAAGCTTCAGAAGCCCGGAATAAAAAACAGAGGCAGTTTTCGATGCGTGATTAGCACTTAGCGCTAATCGTACATCACTACGGGAAATGGGCCAAATTTGGGAATCTTTTGATTCCTCAGCTGTTTTTGCACTGAAAAAGGCAGAAAAGGCCCGATTTAACAGTTGCAAGCGTATCAGCAGGGAGAGAGATGTCCCGATACAGATGTCAAAGAGTATCAGAGCAAAAGTGAAGCCCAATTTAATGCCAAAGAGTATTACTGTCATGACAAAGTGTATTAGTGAAGATTTTCTCAGTGCTCGAAGATGATGAAACATTAAAGAACCCCCAGAAAATTCAAATAAACAGTAAAGGCCATTTAAGGGCACTCAAATCACAGTTACTGCCCATCAAAGTCACATAAATATCAGTGGACCAAAACTCAAAGTGCATTTATTGCAGAAGCACTGCACCAGGTCACCAAGGACACCATATTAACTCATTTTGATCCAGCTGCCTCTGGCGGAGCTCAATAGATATTTACTTGCATTTAATTTCAGCATAAGTTTAGGTTTGAAAAGCCTTTTTCCCGCAAACCTGTTTAGGTCGGATGTAATAAACATTTTTGGATATTTACCCTATATATATAGCCCTGAACAATGTAATGAGGGTTGTTGTTACTGGTTGGATAGTTGGCTAATGCATTCCAAGCAAGACTCATACTGTGTATTTGACATGTTTTTATAATCAAAGACTGCTTACAAGTTTGGAGAATGAACTGTCCGATCTGTTGTTAATGTTTCTAAAGATTGAATGAGGGAAATCCTGTGTTGTTATATGAATCAATAAGTATTCCTTATCTCTGTTGTTTTCAATTTCACATATGCTTAAGTTGCAGAACAAAACTCTGTTTTAGAATTTGCTTAGCTGCACTATATGCTCAATTTCTGTGGCTTCTTAATGTTTTCCTCTTGATTTAGGCATAAATATGAATTCCTTATGGCTCATGTTTGCTCTATCTCACATATAAATGACTATTACCTAGGAATTCTTAGTTGCTCCCAGATAGGGCTCATTTATCTTCCCTCTACTAATCTGTTTGAGAGATTCTTTGTTGTTTCTCATTCCTTAGCCTACAATCCACTTTCATTTAAACTCACTTTTGTTTCATAAATAGCTACCTTGCCCCTTTTTCCTCTTCTGACCAAGAAAATGCACCAGTAGTCTTACTCCTCGACTCCATGCCCAATGGTTTGAAACTTGTCATGCTATGCATTGCCTCTCTGCTTGAAAGCACCCCCCTTCCACTCAAACACAACCAAAATCTTGTGAACCCAATAACTAGCCTAAAATCATCATCAACAAAACTAAATTATTAATAGAGAGCCCTCTCTGATTGCAGGTGGGCTAGAACCTGCGATCCAAATATTGGTTTGTGGTTACCTCGGTCGTATCCCTTCAGGAGCTTAGGGACAACCTGAGTGTTAACACCTTCCATCATGATAATAAAGGGAAAGATGAAATCGGATCTCATTGTTTGAGGCCTCTTGAAGGCATGAATGTTCGAGATTGAGAGCCATTAAGAAGGATTGAAAAACTAGCTGTGGTAACAAGGGCCATTACCCATCTTATCTAGTTGTGGTTGAAGCCATAAGCTTTTAGTACCTCCTTGATATATGACTAGTTTAGCTTATCATAATTTTTCTCTTGGTCAAACTATATGATCATACTCACATGCCTATTTCTCTTGAGAGAATAAACCACCTCGTGAGCTTGAATGATGTTGTTGAGAATTTGCCTTCCTTCCACATATCTAGTTTTCTCCTCAGACACAAGAGTTGGAAGAAGGGGTTTGAGTCTCTTTACAATCACTTTAGAAATTATTTTATACAACACATTGCATAAAGCTATGAGTTTGTATCTATCAAGTGTCATATCTTTTTCCTGCTTTGGGATTAAGGCTACGAAATATGCATGGAGTGCCCTTAAAACTATTTTTATTTTCTAGAATCCTCCACAACATCAAGGATATCTTGTTTGAATATTTCCTAGCATGTTTTGAAGAAGTCTGCATTGAACCCATCCGGGCCTGGAGCTTTCCCATTTTGCATCTCTTTTATGACTTCATAAACCTTCTCTTCAGTCACTGGCCTGTTGAGATTGTAATTGCCTTCCCTAGTTACTAGTTTTGGAATATGCTATGTGAAGCTCTTGATAAATTGCAATATGTCTAAGAGAGGCTCCTTAGCTATACTCTGAAAATTTGTACCAGAAAAAAATCCATTTCTTTGTGGGTGCTTAGCTCTTTCCCTTGAGTATCTTTTAGTTTTACAATCCTGTTATGAGCCCTATGATCCATGGTTGACTTGTGAAAAAACTTTGTATTTCTTTCCCCTTCTTTAATCCATTGGACCCATGATTTCTATCTCCAGAAGACCTCTTCTTGCTTGCATTTTTTCTCCCATTCCTATTGAAGAGAGTCAACTTTCATTTTCCTTTCTTTGGTAAATCCATCACTAATGAGGATTTCGTTAATTCTTTGGTGTTTTTGTTCAAATTCTTTTTTTTCTTTGAAAATATTTCCAAACTCATTTTTGTTCCATTCTTTAAGCCTGAGTTTGATGTGTTTCAATGTTTTTTGCAGTAGGAACATCTTTGTTCCTTGCACGGGCATGTCTTCCACCCACGATTTTCCAATGTTGGTGATGAAGTCAGGGTGAGTGAGCCAGGCATTTTCAAAGCTGAAAGGTCTATTCCTCGGAGTGCCTATGAAAGCAGCTTCAAGCTGGGTAGGCCAGTGATTCGAGCCTCTGAAAGGAAGGATTAGAGTAGTCAGTTATAGGCAAGTGAGAAATAATTCTTCCGACATAATGAACCTTTCTAGTTTAGAGGCAACCTAAGAAGCCCCTCCCCTCTTATTGTTCCATGTGAAGGTGCCATTTATTATTTCTGTATCCACTAACATCATATTGTTTAAGAAGTTTTTAAAGGCAATGGAGTCTCTACCTAGTATTCTTGTCCTGCCTTTTTTCTCTGTAAGTGATCTAATCATGTTGAAGTCCCATCCCAGAATTGACGGCATCACATGATGTCACTCTCTCAGTTCCTCCAGTGAGGTGAGAAGCCTGAGTTTGTCTTCAAATTTTCAAGGACTATAGACATTTGTGATCATATAGAGTTCCTTGTCACCCAAAGGTTGGATAACCATTGAAAGGTGAAGCATTGAGGATTCCAAATTTTTGTGGATTCCAAAGAGTGAGAATCCCTCCTATTGTATTCTTTGATTTGAATTCTAGATACTCATATTTAATAAGCCATTTTCTATGTATCTCTCTGATTTTTATATATAACATTTAGTTTCTTGTATAAACACCATATCTGGTTTTTATTCTTTTATTCTATTGCTGAGATTTCTTTATTTTCTTTTACTTCCTAGTCCCCTAATGTTCCAGGTTGCGAGCTTCATTATGAAAGGTTTCTAAATGAGTAATTAGTAATATTCTTCATCTTGCCTGAGTTAATCATGAGTTTCCCACACTCTGTTAGTAGCTCATTTTATCTCTTCCTTCCTCTTTTCCTCCCTGGGTTCTTGGTAGGGTGTTCTAATATTACCTCCATCGGTTTTACCCCTCTATTTTCCTCTCTGTCATGGTTCCTTTTGATTCCAGCAGCCTTAGCCTGAGATCTCTAGAGGAAGAGTTATTGCACTCTGTCAAACTCCTATTGTGGTAGAGAATCAACATCTCTGTTGGTTCCCTACTTCAGGAACTTTTCTAGATCCAGATTCTCCCTCTCAAGAATCTCCTGTAGTTCGTGGTCCTTTGTCCCAACTTCATTTGGGGTCATTTCCTGGTCCCTACCTAGCTTCATAGTTCTTGGAAAATCTTCCCTTAGTTTGTTGTTCTCATGTGTTACCTCCATGCTTTCATCTTTTTCCTTATCTATAGGATTATCCTCTAGTCCCTTATCTATTCCATTGTCCCCATCTTCTTCTTCTGAAATCTTGAAACTGTTATGACTTGGTTTCTTACCTTCGCTAGGTTTTTTTGGTACTCTTTTCCCCCTCCTTTCCCTCTGCCTCCCACCCTGGTGAAGGCTTCAGGGTCTTTGCCTGTGTAGGATTTCATGTTTTCCTCCAGTTTGTTAAGTGGGTAGTCTTTGAAGAGGTGCCCATGTTCATGACACTTTTGGCATCTGAATAGGACATTCTCATAGTCCACTGCTTGCACCCATTCTTCATCATATACTTCTAGAATAATTTCATCTAGAAGTGCTCCCGATGGGTCCATTTCTACACATATGCGTGCGAAGGAGGTATATTTGCGTCGTAGAGTCACGTCTGATATTTTTAAAAAATGACCTTATTTATTGCCTATGGCTTTTAAGGATTCAGGCAACCAATAATCTAGGGAGTACAGTCTAATCCATACCAGTACCGAAGTGAATGTTTCTTGCTCCGAGACAAAATTCATGACCCATGGTCGCATGTAAAGTCCTACAGCAGCATAGAAACATGGTCCACCTTCGAACACTTTGTCTTTATCCTCTAGGTTTGTGAAAACCATTGTGAAGAAACCCTTGGATCCAAGATGAAGGATTATTTCTCCCTTTTGCTTCCAATAATTCCTTATCCAAATGTATAAAGCCTTCTTTGTTGGCCATATTCGTATAAATTTGCAAATGACAGCATATGTTGCCATGTGATCTCTATGCGCCTATAGCACTGGATCACTTAGGACAACCCAACGTTTGATAGTTGACCTGCGTTTACAGGGTCCAGTCACAGTCTTTTGCTTAGTTCCTTGACTACTGTCACCTATCGTATTCTCTTTTCTGACTTCCTCGTGATTCTCCTCTTTTTCCTGATGTTTGCTGCTTTCCGACATTTTTTTACTTATTTTCCCCGCTTCTACCTCCATTGGATATTTTATTCGATTTGTACCTACCTCCTTGTTTCTGTCCACTACTACCTAACTATAGGAGTGAGTGGAGCTCCCCCTTCCTGACCCCTCCATTTTTACCTGCTCACACTTGTTGCTCCCTATTCAAAACCCTCGCTTCCGTCGCTCTCCTTCCTCTTGTTCGACCCTGTCACTTAAACATTTTAACTCAGTTAAAATAAAAAAATAAAAATAAAATCAATTATTAATTTTATTAATTTTTATAAATTACTAATAGTAGTTTTTAAGCTCTAGGTTTATGATAACCCATGGTATTGACCCATGGTAATACCATGGTATTCATGTGAGCATAGACTATTTAAAGGGGAAATTCTATCATCTTAGATCCATCTTAAGTCTGGGTCTAGCAAGTGCTGAGAGGGATAAATAGATTTCATCCCTCGAAGAATGGTAGATGTGGAGTTAGGAAATTTTATTGTAAAAAACATCTTAAGGTGAATGGTTAAAGATACATTTAATCACTTCACAAAATTTAGTAAAAAATATCAATATCTCCATTAAAATTGGTTATTTTTATTTAACAAAAAACAATTCAAAATAGTGAAATCTTATTACTCTTTCTGCATCACCCTCATAGATGAGGGATAGTTGCTGCCCAGATTTCCCACCATTTTTCAAACATTCTTAGTATGATATCTTCATGAAAAAGTTAAGGTACTCATGTTGGATTAGTTGTTTGAAAAATAAGTTTGTTTGTACAACCTTTCATCTTCTCTGTTATTCTTAGTTTGTCATAATGATTTGTAGGGGTTGGGCCACTGCACCATATTATCCTAAAAGGCTAAGATTGTGCACCAAAAAGGAAATTAATCCACATGTTACAACGTTGTTAAAAAATGCAAGATGTATGAAGGTATTGAATTATGCTAATAAGAAATTTAGACTGGGAGAGACGTAATATTATCAAAACTCGTGGTCAAGATCAACACCGATAAGAACTTTGTTGTGGAATATTATCAAAACTAATAGACGAATATGAAAGAGTGTACAGTAAAAACCTTGACAAACATGACCACTGAAACTTGCAACATCGTTTGTAGGAAGAGAAACTTATGTTTCTTTTTTCCAAACATGTATGTTAGTATATTATAGTTTAATGAATATGTTTTCCTATTATCATATATTGTTTCGTACTTTAACAAATCATTCACCAAGGCTTCACAATGTTTTATTATTCAGTGAAAGATTCACCATGACTTTACAAGATAATATAATTTGGTGAGCGATTCGCCAAAAATATTATATATACATATTATATTATTGATAAAATCGCCTCCCATATTTCCTATGTATCATGGGAATTCGCTCATTTATTATACATATAAATTTAGGGTGGTTCTTGAAATTTTCCCTGATGTAGGTGTATCTAACCTGGGTTGATATTTTATTAGAGGAGTTAGTTTGTAAAGTTAATTAATGCATTTT
The DNA here is from genome assembly GCA_000404065.3 of Pinus taeda. Lineage (NCBI taxonomy): Eukaryota > Viridiplantae > Streptophyta > Pinopsida > Pinales > Pinaceae > Pinus > Pinus taeda. The sequence continues at coordinate 5,794 of APFE030459310.1, read as the reverse complement.
CCTAATAGTTTTAAGAGAGAATGATGATTATTGTAAATAAGAGAAGATTTGAGAGTATTTTGGATGGTTTGAGAATATTATAGATTAGTTACATCTTATCTAGGGATAAGGGATTGGATGCGAGATGTTAGGAATCATGAGAGATCTTTTGGGAGTTAGTTTAGGGATCTAGAACCTACTTCAGTTACAATCCATTTGTATAAATTGAGGTGAGCCTATGAGGCATAAAAGCATGTATTGTGTGAGTGAGTGTGTGGAATGAAGAGGCCAATCATTGGGCATGTTCTCGTGTAATTATTTGTTTATTAATTAAACATTTTATGAGTTTTTGTGTGCATGTGTTTGGTGTGTGATCTTCAATTTATTTTTATTTATTTTGTGTGATGACCCTATGATTAGATGTTGTTTTACCTGCGTCACAATGTTTCATATCCATGTAAGTCTTTAGTGGTGAAGTGTAGGTGGTCTAGCTCTTGTATCTCTACTACTATCACCTTGTGGATCTTTAACACATACAGTTCGATCCTTAACAGAAAGATATGCCAAGGGACTTTCTTATTTTTTTGAAGAATTCCTAATAATCCCTTGTCCAACTTGCTTGCAACTTCTTGAATGACCACCTTATTCGTCACATATCGTGCAATAAGGTGAGGGGATATATGAAAACCAAAGCACCTAATGTATGTGACCTTGGGAGCTGAAAACTAGTCCACAATATCTCAAAGTGACTCCTTTACCTGAGCGATCATGTAAGGAGGATTGGTCTCAAATATCATGTGAAAGATAACAACAAAGAAGTTCTAAGCCAATTTTCCATATATGCCTCTGAAGCTAGCTTCTGATAACACTTTGTAGTGAAAGTAAACTAGGAAATTCTCCTTAGGGGTCCAATTCAAATTCATTTCCTGGAACACATACTATGAAAATATTATGTATAAGAGAAATGTAGACATGTAAAATTATGGTACTTGATTTTCCCGTAAATATGCTTTAGCCTGCCCCACCTGATCCTGCAACTTATATGGTAATATATCTGACCAATTGAAAAATCAGCTACATGTCACCATTATATTCAATGTATATATCCAAGTCTCCTCGAACACCTCAACATTCTTGCACCCATACAATCAATAATAAATGGCTATCAAGTATTGATATACATCTCTGAGAATATTTTCCAGATATAATGTCGATGGGTGATGGTGAAACTTGATAGTCTCTCGACAACATGATTTGATAACATCACTTGTGTCAAGGGTAGCCCATCTCATATAGAACTTTTCATTTTAATATTCATTGGGTTTGAGCATATTATAATATGTTTACATGTCTTCATCAAAATACATGGTGAGCTTACCACCACTCTCACTTCATTGCACAAGGTGAGAGTCATCCATATGTGTAATGATCCATTCAATGACCTCCGCACATGGCATGACCAAGAACCTACATGAAATCCTGTGCATCCTAGACTTCTTGATGATAATGTATGCATGCAAATCTTCTTAGTTCTCAAGAAACTTTTCTTGTACGAATGTGTTGTATATCTTGCTCCACGTGACCTCTATATCCATATCAATAAATCATTATGGATATGCATATATGGGTATGTTTGGATTTATAACTTCTACAGGCCCATTAATGTTTTGTTCAAAAAATTATTTGTAGGCTACTTTATGGGGGGCATGGCTCCTATAGATGATGACAGGGTGGAAATACTTATAGCATGAACACATGTTTGGGATAACACACTCATAGTGACAATATTAGCTTAAAACAAACTACTTATGCAACAATACTTGTAAATCACATACAAAGAGCCATCATAGCTAATAGAATATGAAAATCTATGAAATATGACGCAAAATAACTTACATTCATGAGAAAATGAGCATGAAAACTAGGAGGGTGCACTTTCAAAGCATGAAGGGATATTCAGGGTCACTCATGGCTTTGCAGTGTACTCAAAAGTGGAGAAAAACACCTAGGACACATTGGTGCACTCTGAAGGGTGGAAGGGATGGAGCCTTAGGCCTTCATACCTTCCCTATGTGCTTGTGCACTGAAGGAGACATGGAGGGCGCACTGCCACACTCTAAAGGGATGAAGGAATATGATGATAAGTCTTCGGGCCTTCATAATGTTTCCATGTGCTCAAGGAAAAGGAGGGTGCATTTTCGCATGCTGAAGAGATGAAGGAAGATGCTTCTCATATTCATGATGTGTTCATGCACTTAAGGGAGGGTGCAATTCTTCATGGTGAAGAATTGCGTACAAGAGGAAAACTTTACTAGTCATGAAAGAATTTTTGAGGTTAATTGAGCTTTGAGCTCAAGAATTTTTCTCTACCTATTGGAAGCTTAGAATATAATTTGAACAACAAGATTGAATACTAAGATGAGGAAAAGAAAGATCTGGAAGTCTTTATAGATTTTTTCACATTCAAGGTGGAATATGAAAGGCTTGAAGAATGTTCAGGATTTCTGCATGCCACAATATATTAACACATGCAACATGAATATTCTACATAAACACCAATAATAAAACTAAAAAATGAAGGATTGACAACAAGAATGGTAGTGAAAACATGAAAGGCAATGGAGAGATTAAACATGAAAAGCTTACTTGCTGCACTAGTTGATGAAGAGACCCTTGATTCCTAGTTGTGCTCCCAACTTAGATGGAATGATTATGCAACAATAATGATTAACTAAGTGTATTTAAAGAGGTTTACATGCAAAACTGATTCATGCATGAGTGCCACTTGTGGTCAAATGAAAGGATTAGTTAAGAGAAGCTAAGTGGGCTCCTATTTTCTAGGAGTGCGCCCACATGAAACAAGATGCCACATCCATTCATCTAGGAAGGGTGCACTTGTTTAGCATGGAGGATTGTGCTCAAGGAGGGCACACTTCTTCCACCTGAAGTAGTGCACTCAAATTGAGTGCATGTCTTCACCAACTTGGATTGCAGTTTTTCTTTTGTGAGTGTTTTCTCTTGCTTTTGTTTGCTTTTTTGTGCTTTTGATTGTTTTTCGAGTGTGTGCATGGTGACAAGGCAAGTTTCTAAGTCATGAAAGATCATGAGTTCACCTAACCATGGAATCACTAACTCAAACGCTTTTAATGGTTAAGTGACGAAGGTTAGGAAACATTGACTTAGGAGGATATGACATTCGGAGAAAATGATAACATTTGATTTCATTCTGGACAACTTACACACTGCTGAAATGATAATGTAATCGTTAAAGTTTACATCACAGCTGTGCGCTTCACATTTAATATAGGAGAATATTGTTCTTCTTGTATTTTCGAATGAGAAAAATATTATTTGATATGAATTGGAAGGTACACATTAGCTGCCATTCATTAAAAATCACAAAACATCTACCAATTTATCCATCAACACACAAATAAAAGAAAGAAAAGGGTACATGGTTAAATTTCAAAATGCTTGTGACACTAGATTTTGTTAGTGATAAACAAATTATTAAGCATAAAAGTAATATGTAAAATAAAAAAATGAGATACTAGATGTCTTAAAATTTTAACTTTTAAAGAATTAGAAAAAAAATGTAATTTTTCAATTATCAATTTGTATTCTTTTCATCGTAAAAATAAATTATAAGTTTTTGATTTTTTTTATTAAATTTGGATTTTGTATTTCAATAAAAAAAAAAATTTGTTTGCTTAAGCAAGAGACATTCCTTCCATTAACTTAGACAAAAAATATTTACATAGGTTACAAACACATGCAAAGGTGTGCCTACTCCCCCATATGGAGAGGGATAAAAACCAAAAAAAAATTATAAACTTGCCCTTAGGCCTCCTCCAAAACCAAATTTAACCTACTTTTAAAACCAAAAGCTAACAAGAGGACCCCAAGTTCGCTTATCAAAGCCCACAATTTAATTCCTCACATGCTAAAATGAGCCCGCGGAAAAAAACGTAAAGTTGCACAGTCAACGCTGACCATTGATCTTGTTCTCTTGATCCAATGGCTAGAGTTAATATCGCACGATCTACAAGCCCACCCAATAACACACGATGAGGGTGGTTTGCTAGACCGATCCCCCACCATGTGTTGATCTCTGAGTGGAATCATTGGCTTTCCTTGGAAACCACTTCTGGTTTTGATTGCTCGTGAAGATAGTGGTTTTGTTCATGCGATATTGTTCTTTCGGTCCCACCTACTAGCCCGACTAAGAGTGGCCGTGGATTTTTCCTCTATAGATTTGATAGCCTCAAACCAAATCGCATCCCCCATCCTCTCATGAGTTACCTTGCAGTAATGTTGGTAAGCCTTCATCACCCTACTCCATGCATCGTCTGCTGAATGGCTTTGCTCATCCTTCTGAGAAACCACTAGCAGGTCTGAAAGCTTCCATTGTGGGTGGCATATCTCTCTCTGATTTTTCCCCCTGTTTGCAATGAAAAAGGAAGACTCGTCCTTTCACATAGCAAGCCTAAGGAGTGAAATTGGCTTTCTGTGCCAATCTTCTCTTTTGCCCCCTTTGCGCTGATGTCCCCTATTTAAATTTCTTCCTTTGTGAAAAACTTCAAAAGCGCCCTTAGAGAACTGACAGTGCATGTTCTCTGGAAAGTTGTTTGAGGTTATCCTAACCGTCAGTGATCAATGGTGAGATTCCATCAATTACTCAGTTCTAGTAATACTCTCTATCCTTGAGGTCCTGAGAATAGCATTCCTCCTTCACCTTGTCCTCCGTTACCTCCCCTCACCAGCAACATAAGTCTGTATGCTTGTTTTGAACCCCCTCATTGGCAAGCCAGTCCGGGACCTTGTTGTCTTCCCAACGTACATGCACCAACCAAAGATTTCTAAGAATTCTTAAGTGTGATTGAATTATTTGGTAGATTTGTAGAAGCTGCCAGTGATTCGAGAATTTCTCTGGTGCTCCTCCAATGTTTATCTGCTTGACCGAGTTTATGAAAAAATCCGAGTCAGCCTCTATGATGACATTTAAATTTTGTACTTGAGCAGTATTTCTAGGCATAATTCCATCGCCATGAACTCTACCATATTTTTGGTCACTTTCCCAAGATAGGTATGGAAAATGACCTGTATTTTTCCTTCCTCATCCCTCAGGACCCCACCATAACTTGCTTCTCTTGGATTCCCTTTTGAGGCCCCATCTATGTTGAATTTCAAAAAACCATGAGCAGAAGGCGCCATAAATCCTTTTCTGCTGATTTATTCATGTTATTCTTTATGGTGCATGGGGTGAGAAAAACATTCAACTCTAGTTTCTCTAGGATTCTGGCCTCTCTCTATCCTATGGGTTTTCCAGTGGTGATGCCTCCTAGGAAGTGAACTGTCTCTTTGAGTTGTTTCAGGATTAGATTGAGGATGCTGCTTGTTGAAAATAATACTGAGAGGGGGAGTGAATCAGTACTATCTAGGCCTTTTAACAATTCTTCCTTATTTATACTTTGAATTATTTTTGCATATCAGTACCATAAAAGAATGAGCATGAACAAGAAAAAACAGACAGTCACATCAAAGAACACCAGATATAAGGTGGAAACCCAATGTGGGTGAAAACCACCTGCTGCAATATGTCTCTATCTTCTTTCAAATTAGAAACTCCTTTTACAATGATCTTGTATTGGTGCAGTCCTTTACCAGTACGCAGGCTGCAACCTGCAGAGAGCTACAACTCTCTCTCGTTTTCCAGTCTCTCCTGGAAGGGAGCTACAACCCCTTACTTCTTTACAAGGACCACTTTTCATAAATTTCAAACTGGATCCATATACATCAAATGATCATCAAGTAC
>APFE030459308.1:0-48794 GCA_000404065.3 Pinus taeda | reverse complement strand
AGCATTGTCTACAGCAGAGGCTGAATATGTGGCAGCTACAGCAGCAGCATGTCAAGCAGTTTGGATGAGAAGGATGTTGAGGAGCTTAGGCCAAGAGCAGGCAAAAGCAACAGCGATTTTTTGTGACAATAGCTCAGCTATTGCATTGTCAAAGAATTCAGTGTTTCATAAGAGAACGAAACACATTGATACAAGGTTTCACTACATCAGAGAATTGGTGAACAATGGAGAAATTGTCCTAGAACATTGCAGGACTCAAGAACAGGTTGCAGACATCTTGACAAAGCCATTGGATCAGAAAAGCTTTGAATTTTTGAGGAAGTGTCTGGGTATGACCAAATGCCCAGCAGTTGAAATTAAAGGGGAGTGTTGAAAATGTAATTTCAACGCAGCACGTAGCCGTACCATCCCCCGAAACCACAGTTGCAAAACCACAAACCGCCGGTAACTTTATCGAACCGCTTTTGCGTGAAGGCAGTTTTCGTACACAAAAGCCCCATACAATATAGTGTTGACGCGTGGCTCTCCCCATACGTCATCATCTTTGACATATCGGGACGTAAAGTTCAACATAAAAGTGGCTTCTGATATTCTCCTCCGCCGTCTGATGTGCTCCAGCGTTCTCCACCATTGATTGTTCAAAGCTGCATACGAGGCTGCAATAAATGTTATGTGGAGTAAAGTTCGGTTAAAAAGGCCTTCCGATATTCACCTCAGCCGTTCGATTCCAAGAGGGCAAATCAACGGTTGATGGGCATCACAAACTTGCATCAAATAAATATTGCGTGGAGTAAAATTAAGTTTTATTTTAACCATACCTTTATTAAAGTTTTGTCATACGTGTAGGTGGATTTTTAATTTTCTTTTACGGCATGTATGGGCGTAATTTAAAATAGGCATGGGCATAGGTAAATGTTCTTAAAGTTTAATATTTTTTTACGGGAGTATGGTCATGTACGCAAGGTAATTTTGTTTGGTGTTGTGGTTGCATACGTATAGTATGTTTTATGTTTTTGTTGACCATTCGGTAAGTGTAAGAAATGAAAAACGCACAGCAGTGCAGGAACTAAGGTGAAGAGGTGAATGAAGAAAACCAGGGGGAAGTTTGTATCAGAAAAACCATGAATTGTTTCACACATCAGTGAAAAGGGAACAGTAAGTTTTGTAAATGAAAAACCATTTTTACAGCAGTAAATGTGAATGTAGATTTTACACAGCATTGTAAAAATCAATTGTAACAGAGGGAGAGTAATTTTGTTTTTTTTTTTGGTGAAAAGTTTTTGGTGAATCCCTCTGAGTGAAAGAGGATGAATATGTATTAGTGATTTTTATTTTAATGAATAGAAAATCTTTTATGGTGGTGCAATACTCTGTTCTTCAGTAAAAAAAAATTAAGCTTCCCTGTGCAGAAAAAGATCCTGGAGTAAAGGAAACAGAGCATTGCCTCTGTGTGCTTGAATTCTGTGTTTTTGGGATTTTGCCTAAAAAATCCCCATCAAAACCATAGGATCTTTGTATATGGACTTGCAGGTCTAAAATCATAGGATCTTAATATATCGACTTGAAGGTAGTTGCGGATAGTTGATGTACTCCTGGTGTTATATAGCTGTGTTATAGCTGTTGGATGTACCCCTGGTGTTATAGAGGAGCTACGAGGATTGATCCTCGGTCTCCCATAGACTATGACTTGCAGGTCTAAAATTATAGGATCTTAAAATATCCACTTGCAGGTAGTTGGAGTACTTCCAGATAGTTGGATATACTCCTAGTGTTATAGCTGTTGGATATACCCTTCGTGTTATAGAGGCATCTACAAGGATTGATCATGGGTCTCCCATAAATTAAGACTGGCAATTACTGAGAAGTACAAAATGACAATAGTGAAAATTGTTTTCAAAGGAGAAAACCACGGTGTAATTACCATGAATCTTACAAAATTTGATATTAATTGATAGACAATCTTACAACATTCTATTTCCATTGGTTTTTATATAACTGACTACTCACTGCAAAAATAAAGTATTAATATTGAGCATATGTTGAAAATTTATTGCAAAATTTCCCAATATTAATTAGGTGGAACTTAATAGAATTATAATATATTGTTATTGTTTGTTATTTATTAACAATATGTTAGCTGGCATATTTTCTATTTGATTATTTAAGATCCCATTCAGCTGCAATAATAATTCATAATACTATACTCATTACAACTGTGATCATGTCATTAATATTAATGTTACAGTGAGTTATAGAATAATGTTTAACCCTCTCTCAATGGTAGAGAGCCATATGAATCTATCATCTAATCAGATAGTTTACTCTAATCAACTACAACAAACTCTCTATAATATACATGTCATGCTAGAGCATAAATCAAGCTACCATTCTAAAAATGTAAAAACGTGTGATGATTGTTAATACCATCTTACTGAATAGAATTAAATTTATAGTTTTCATGAGTCTGGTAACTTCTTCAAATATTAGTCTTGTTAATAGTAGATAATACATCCAATAACTTAGTCTATCTCCACTTTTTATTCCATAGTCTAAGTTGTAAAGCTAAACACTTATTTTTATTTTTATATGATATTTACGAGATAACATTTCAGAAAAATGGATATAATCTTAACATATTTAAATCAATTTATAAGCAACCAATTTAATTTAGGTTTAACTATAAATTGTACATTAATTTTAGGAAGTAAATCATAGATGGTGTTTTAAATTTTTAGAAATATGGAGAAATAAAATAAAAATAAAAATTAATGGTTTTTTTTATAACATAAAATGTTGATAGAATGAAGGATATTTATTATTAGTAATAGATAGTAAGAGTATTGCATAAATAGTTTATTAGAAAAATATAGAAATAAATTTAAACACTAATGAAAATATTTATCTCCAAAAATTAAGTTTGATTGGAATGTTGAATATTTCTTGTCCTCTTAAATTTAAAGAGAAATTCTAGTAATTCGCTCACTCTCCCTCTTCACCCACAGATATATCCATATGTTAAATGGTTACTTATAATATATTTAATAGCTTAGCATATCTCTATATATATATTTTGTTAAAGATTTTAAAAGAATTTTTATTATTAAATTATAAAATTGAAAATGAATATTATTTGATGGGAAGAAATTAATTTAGTTTTAATTGGATTAATAACAGTTGTTACAAATAAAGAGTCTTACATTCACATATCAAAAGATGTAAAGTATAGTATTTTATTTATTTAATCGATATATTGAATTGCTTAGGAACTCGTCAATTTAGGTAAGGGTGTTGTATAAGATATGAGATCAATTTTGCAAGTTAGAGTGCATTGCTTCATCTAAAATCATTCAAGAAGCCCTTACTATCACTAACACAGACTAACTTGAAGCATCAATGAACCAAATTTTGATGACAATGATTCAAGTCTTCACTACACTATTATTGGATGGTTTCAAGAGTTAACAACACTTATGGTTTTAAGTAATCATAAGGTCATAACTTATACTTTTATCAATCAAATAGCATGAGAATTCCCCAACATTTCTAATGATTCCTGCATTTCACTAATTCTTCCTAGATGATTATTAACATGAAAGAAACAAACAAAAATATTTTAATATATATTTTTAGTGGTGTCATGGTTGTTACACATTGGTATGCACCTTCAAATAATTGTCACCTTCCACATTGATGTTTGTTATTGATGCAGGAGCATCTAGACTTAGCTAGCAATGTGATGATTTCTTCACATATTGTGGCTAAATGAGTTGAATTTCACTGACCTGAGTGGTCAAAAGTCAATTTTAGTCGAGAGGGTTGGATATCTCGAAAATGATCTATAATTCATTACTGTAATAGTTAGGAAATTGTCTTATTTTAGACTAAGGGATAAAGTTGTTAGCATAGGTGTGTAATAGAGCTTGAAAATAGAGATTTGATTGTTAGATTGATTAAAAATAGAGATAGAGTTATTCATACAGTTAGAATAGGATTTGATTCATAAAAAGAAGGAAATTTAATGAAGGAGGATTAGCTGAGATGATTGAGGATTGAGTAAGAGGTGAGAGTTGAGTGAGAGAGAGGGTTTTGAGATTGAAACAGAGGTATGTTAAACTGTTGTAATCAAGCCAGGAGGGTCGAGACTCCGTAATTATCATTGTATTGAATAAATTGATTCAGTGTGTGATTGTGTGTCAATTCTGGTGAAGATTCTCATTTACTTCCATGAATCTGTGTTCTGAAGCGCATCAGGGTACTTTCTCTATTTTCATATTTTAATTGTTAATATTAGTGTTTATGTGCTAATCACGGTCATTAGTGTTAATGGCGGGGGTGGGAGAGCACAGAAATTAATCGTGGTTGAAGGCCTGTACTCCATCCTAACCATCGATTTAATGTTCAATTGCTTATGTTATAGTCAACAGAGGGGTTAGGCCTGGTTTTAACATGTGTGTTAGTTGGACAACCTCTAGCCATAGGATTTGATGGATTTTGTTATTAAATGGATATCTAGTTTTAAAGTGATTGGAGTTTAAGTCTAAACCTGGACCTGGACTTTTGTAAATCAAGGTTTATAAACCATATCAGCTCCACGAGGCAGGTAGGCATCTCGCAAGTTCCCTGTGGGATATCGTTGTCAACCATTGGAAGGTTTTTGATTGCTAACCATTGGATTATATCACATCACATTATTCAGGAATGAATGAACCTTGGCCAGGAGAAATTACGATTTGCGATGTCACTACCAACCGTTAGATCTAGAGAGAGGATATCAATGACACAGAGTGAAGCACCTATCTTCTAAAGGGAAAGTCAATGTGGGAAGTCAACGTGGGACTAGTTGTTGTTCAATTGTTGTTCAGTTGATATTCAATTGTTGTTCAGTTATTGTCCAATTTCTATTCAATTGTTGGTCAGTTGTTGTTCAATTGCTGTTTAGTTGCTGTTCAATTGACCTCGTGCATCATTTTGTATCAGAGCACAGAGATTGAGTTTAACTCCAGTAAACATGTTGCTAAGGAGAGGAGGTGGCATAGTTCTCCTGGAGGAGATCTAGAGTCTGCGTACAAGGACAAACACAATAGAGACTACTTAGAGGAGAACACCTGATGAAGGAGTTGCCAGTGTTGCTAAAGAATCTTTTAAGGAAGAAGAAGAGGAGGAAAATGAAACTACCAAAGTTATCAAGATGTTGGCTAAACTAGGTGGAAAACCAAGGGTGGAAATTCCTATGTATGAAGGGAGTCTCAATACATAAGAGATAATGGATTGGATCTGTTCACTGGACAAATATTTTGACTATGAAGAGGTTGATGACAAAAATAAGGTGAAATTTGCAGTTACCGGATTGAAAGGTCATGTAGCTATTTGGTGGGATGAACTACAAACATCCATAATTAGAAAAGGAAAGTCCAAGATCAAGCAATCTGACAAAATGGTGAGTAAAATGAAAGCTAAATTTATGCCAAAATATTTTCAGTTAAATCTTTTCAAACAGTTACAAAATTTAAGGAAAAAAGGAATGTCTATTAACGAATACAGATAAGAGTTTTATAGATTGAGTATTAGAGCAAGACATGCAGAGGATGATATGGAGAAGGTAGCGAGATATATCAATGGCTTAAGATATGGCATATAGGATGAGATCAACTTACTGAGTCTGCAGACCATTGAAGACGCCTATCAAGAAGGTTTGAAGGCAGAAGAGAAGATGTTGAGAAAGCAAAATCAAAGGAATAGAGGGAAAAGTTTGGTAAGAGGTAGAGGAACTACCAAACCAAAGTTTCAGCAACATCAGCACGAAGCAGGAAGTTCAAGTAGTACACCACCATAGAGGGGAGATTTTAATATAGGAAGATTTGCACCCATAGGGAGAGGCCAAGGAAGAGATATTCAGTGTTACACATGTGGAGAATGGGGACATGGATCATGGGACTGTCCTCATAACAGAATAGAAAGTGAGAGGAATGCGAATGTGGCTGATGCAAAGCATGAAACACCTCGAATTATAGAAAGGGAAGAATCCCCTAAAGTAGGAGAATCCCTGTTGTTGAAAATGGCATTGCTTAAGGCAGAGAAAGAGACTGAAGAACCAGCTCAGAGGAAGAGTTTATTCAAAACTACATGCAAATCCAAAGGTAAATGTTGTAAAGTGATAATTGACAGTGGAAGCACTAATAACCTTGTCTCTACAAAGATGGTGGACAAGCTAGGATTAGTGAAGACATTACACCTTACTCCTTACAGAGTGTCATGGTTGCAGAAAGGACATCAGATTATTCTGACAGAACAATGCAAGGTAGAGATATAGATTGGTACGTATAAAGGTGTGATATTGTGTGATGTAATGCCAATGGATGTATGTCATGTATTGCTGGGAAGACCGTGGCAATTTGATTGGAAAGCTATTCATGATGGGAGGAAAAATACTTATACTCTGGAGAAGAATGGAAATAAACTACACTTTTACCATTGAAGGATGACGCTGACAAAGGAGCACCTGGAAACAATGTTATGCTGATGAGTGGAAAGGAGTTGTTGCAAGAGGTAGAAAAAGGTGAAGAAATGCATTTTGTTGTCGTAGGGAGACCTAAGGTAATTTTAACTTCCACAAACTTAGATGATTTACGTGAAGAAATCAAAACTCTCTTACGTGATTTTGTTTATATTATTGTGGATGAGTTGCCAAATGCATTTCCACCAATGAGGAGTATTAGCCATCATATTGATCTAATACTAGGAGCAAGTTTTCCAAACAAAGCAATATACAGATTAACTCCTCAAGAGAATGCAAATGTTGGAAGATAAGTGCAAGAAATGATGGATAAGGGACTAATCAGAGAGAGTCTTTGTTGTAGATCTAACCCAGAATTATAGATATGATATGAAAATATAAGATAATTCAAATAAACCCAAGAAATAAGATAGAATTTGCTTCTTTATTAGCAAACCCTTAAGGTAGGGCAACACCATACATTCACTCATTAAGGAAGGAGAACACTCCACAAGCCATATGCCTGTTCATAGAAGAATACTTCTCTTCATATCTCTCCATGTGGAGTCTCTAGCCTCTATATAGGCCTCATACATACAATACCATGCATCATTACCATGGTTTCCTCATACCATCAACAATACCATGGGCCCCTTACATTATTATTAAGTACTTGTGGTCCCTTACATGACATGGGTTAACCACCTTATTTATTACTATGGCCCATCCCATTATTACATTATTACCTTGGGTACCTCCCTCGGTACCCCATATTACCCCCCCTAGGTATATAACAGGGTCGAGATGGGAAAATTCATCATGAGAAATCCATAAGCATACAAAATATTTTAAGGACTAGTGATCCCTTGACCAATTTTAGCAGGATTGAGGTAACGCCTCATAGTGTATGTTTTTTGTTTGGGCCTAGACATCCCTTAACCAATAATGGAGGGATTGTGGTAAAGCCTGGTTGTGTAGATGGTTTTTTTATGACTAGAAGTCCCTTGATTAGCTTTGGTAGGATTGCAGTAAATCCCAAGGAAGCCCTAGCTGTTTTGTTGTGAGTCCCACATTCATGATTGGAATATGGAATGAGGGTGATTGAGTGAAATAATTATTTGGTTCAACCCAATCTATGGTCAGATGGTACATGGGTGTCCCTAACTTGGTTGGATTTTTCATATGTTAATAAGATCTCTTTTCCTCTTGTATTTTATGAGTAAATGTAATTTTTATGATGTGTCCTTCCTGGTTATTATATCATTGTTACAATTCTAGCTACATGTTAGTTATACGCAACGTATCATGACAAATTCTAGTTACAACTCTTAACATATTTTTATTGGTAAATGAATGGTTATTGAATGTAGATGCAATAGATGTTATTACAACTATTATGAAAGGGCATCAAACCTTGTTGCTGATTTTCAGATAATTGTGAGACATCTTTCTACAAATATGCATTTATGACCTGAACATTAGATGTTCACAATGTGTTTGACAAAATGTGTGTCATGGCTAGGCCTGGATTTCTCAAGTTACTGACTAGGTTTTGCATTAATGGCTTTTCCCTTGTGTCCTTCTATTAAAATTGGAAACCAGGGCAAAAATTCATGTGGGTCATCTTATTCATGCCCGATAATATTTTTATTAGATTCCTCTCATCGAGAGGTGTACGATTGATATAAATATCATCCGATTCCGATAAGTATTCATGGAGATATGAATTTATTTCAATTATGGAATTATTATGAAGCTGACCTACAACTCATGTAGGCTCAGAAACCCAACAGTTGCATCTATTCAAACACCAACGTTTTGTATAAATATAGGAGGACTTTTCCTCATTTGGACACACTCATCTCATCACATCTCTCTCTCTCTCTACTGCGCAGAAAAGAGTCTCTTCTCTACTGCACAGAAAAGGGTCTCTCTCTCACACATGTTAAGCTAGAAGCTATTGAACCTGAAGCTGCAACTATAGATCCAACGTTTGACCAATGTTGACCATCAGATCTCCTCCTTAGAATTGCATTGTAGGTCCATTTGGATCTCCTCTGGAAGCCACAACTTTTGGTGGTGGAATCAAGTCAATCCGATGGACGGTTTGCAAGATATCGACTGCTCTAGTTTGAAGGAAGCTGTTAAAACTGAAGCTGCAACTGCAGAAGTAAAGTTTGACCTGCATGGACTAGAAGATATTCTCATTTGAAATATGCTATAACTTCATCTAAACCACCTCTAGAAGCTACAACTTTTGGTGGTGGAATCATGCCAATACGACGGTCAGTTTGTGAGATATCGTCTGTTCTACTTTGATGATGAAGTCACTAATGCTGATGCTATTGATCTAGAGTTTGCTACTATTGATATAAATCAGATTTATTATTCTATTTCTCTCTACTGAATTATTGAAGATAAAATAAGATTTGATTAAAGGGTTTCCCCACACATTGTGGGGTTTGTCCTTGGCTTGCCGCCACATCTTATGTCTCTTGTCTTGGCTTGTTCTCTGTCGATCACTTAATGTTCTAACTGCACTAAACTTTATGTACATGTGATTTCTAATATGTGGAATATAATAAGAAAAAGAAGTAAACTATTATAAGCATAGAACATACCATAACTTAACATGGAATCAGAGCTAAGGTGATGAGAAAGCTTGAGAAAGAGCAAGAGCAATCACTGAAGAGAATATTGGTGAGCCTATCCTAAAGAACTATGGGGTCCTCAACACTTTGCCGAAGGAAAGCTTCATGGAAAAGCTGACTATCATGGATGGAAGATGTCTATCGGTCTAACCCTAGAAGTTCATGGAGTGCTGGACCATGTAAGAGGCAATATTGTTGAGCCTCCATCAAATGCATCCGCTGCTGCCTGGAACAAATGGAAAATCGGAGAAGTCAAAACAGAAGATCATCTGAGACTTTATCGACAAGAACTTGGTGGCCTACATCTCTGAACTAGACACCTCCAAGGAAATCTACGATAGACTGGTGAGTTTATTTAAATTTAATGATGCAATTCAACTTTTGTTCCTTAGGAATATGCTGAAGGAAATTAAGAAGGGTAAAGATGAGAGTATGCAAGCATACTTCTTAAGAATAACCGAGATCAAGAATGATCTCCTATCTATTGGGGAGGCTATTACTGACAGGGAAATGGCACTCACGACTCTTGGAGGATTACCATCCGAATGGTAAATGTTCAAGACTACTCTTCTGAACAATAATGTAATTACTGGTTTCAAGGAATTAATGGCTAGATGCAGTCAAGAAGAAACAAGGGAAGAAGAGGAAGAAATGCCCATGCCTAAAGGTCCTCATGCTCCCTTCTCTTCTCATGCTAAGAAAATAAATAATTTTGGGACTAAATAAAAAGGAAAGGCTGGACCTGAGGGTGGAAGAAAATGATGATGTTACAGCTATGATAAAGTAGGTCACTATGCAAGGGAGTGCCCTGATAGAAAGGACTCACACTGGGATGATGATCAAAATCCCTCTGATGGCAATCAAAGGAATGACAAATTCATTAGCAAAGGTAAGAGGACAGCTGGGAATCAAGGAAGATGACAAGCATTCAAGGAGGCTAGAAATTCCAGGATGTATTAAATGCACCTAACCTCCGAAAGAACTTGGTGTCGATATAAGCAATGGAAGACAAAGGCTAGAAGGTAACCTTCAACAATGGCAAGGTACATATATCGAAAAATAATCTTAAAGATACCTTTATTCTTGGGTTTCATGTTGATTCATTATATCGGGTCAATGGAAGTCTGCTAGGTGTCATGTCTTATGACACATCTCTTTAGCCCTAATTTTGGCATCGAAGGTTTTCCCATCTTCATTATAAAGCTCTACTCAGTGTAAGACAAATGGTGACAGGGATTCCCAAATTCTGAGTAGAGAAAGAAGGTGTATGTCCACGATGTGCTAAAGGATAACTCAAAAGGGGACCATTCCCCTCAAGCCAAAAGAAAGACCTCCGATATATTAAAATTGGTTCACTCAGGCATACCTAAGGCTAGCATTAAGAGGGAGACTACTACACCACATACTTTCGAGAAGAATGGTGTGGTAGGAAGGAAGACTCGTACAATTGTGGAAGCTATTCGGGCCATGGTACATGATCAAATACTTCTGAAGTTTCTATGGGCTTAAACTACAAACACTGCCATATATGTACAAAATTGATGCCCTCATTAAGCAATGGGTTCCAAGGCACCTAAAGAAAAGTTCACCAGTAAGAATCCTGATGTTTCTCATTTTAGGATTTTTGGAAACCTAGTATGTTTTCATGTGCCAAAAGAGAAAAGAAATAAATTTGGTGCATCTGAAAAGAAAAGAAATTTTCATGGGCTAGGGTGAAAATACTAAAGGATATAGAATCTATGTATTCGGTCAAAGGGAAGTCGTGATTAGTCATGATGTCAACTTCGATGAAAATATCATTCTGAGCAAGGTGGACAATCTTCTGACTTTGAAGAACTCTCAAGAAACTGACACCAGGGAACCGAAAGAAAAGGATGATGAATCAATGCCTGATGTAAAATAACCCATGGATCCGATTGATCCTCATCCACATGAGTCTTCCTCTTCTAGGAAGAGGCCTTCATGGCTTAGGGGGATACTTGATGATGCTGAAGGACATGTTGCACCCTGAGCAACCTTCTGTCAAAGTAAGAAACCTAACAGGTATCAGGGATACCTAACCATCATAAGCACGATCATACAAAATGAGCCTTCATCATTCTCAGATGCTGTCAAGCATCAATTATGGAAGGATGTTATGACCGCAAAATATGAGTCTATTATGGAGAATGATGTCTGGGAAGTAGTTCCCAGACCCCAGGACAAGACAATTGTAACTTCTAAATGGCTTTAATGAATAAAGCATGCAGTAGATGGAAGTACGGAAAATTATAAGGCTCATTTTCTTGCTCATGGTTTCTCCCAGAGGGAAGGTATAAAATATGATATTTGCACCTGTTGCCAGATATACAACCATCTGCTTGATCATAACCCTTGTGGATTCACAAGGATGGGACCTACATCAGATGGATGTCAAGGCCATGTCCTTGCATGGTTCGATTAAAGAAGAAGTCTATGTGGAACAACCTGAAGGATTTGAAATTTATAATTGAAAATCTCATGTATGTAGGTTGAAGAAGGCTCTCTATGAGCTGAAGCAAGCACCCCGAGCATGGTATGAGAGGATCGATAGCTACTTGATGAAGTTCGAATTCACTAGCAGTGAAGTGGATCTTATCCTTTACCTTAAGGTTTGAAATGACAAGCCTCTCAGATTGGTGTTTTGCATGGATGACCTCTTTCTAACAGGTGCATACCATCTCATTCACAAATGTAAGAGGGAGTTGGATTTTGAATTTGAAATGAAGAACCAAGGACTTGAGGTGTGGCAGAAGCCCAGAGAAATTTTCCTATCTCAAGGAAAATATGTGGTGAAGATTTTGAAAAGATTTGGTATGGTGGATTTCAAGCCCGTGATTATCTCGAGGATCTTAACTTTCAGAAGTTATATGGTAGTGATGTCAGACTAGATTTCGGAAATGCCTCTGAGTTTCAAAAACTCATTTGCGTTGATGTTCTTGGTGAACCTCCATCCAAACATATGTTTTTTAGTTAGCATTGTGAGCTCATATTTGGTTAACCCTCACTAGATTGCTGCCGAGAATCTTTTGAGATGTCTTCAGGACACAATCTCTCATGGATTGAGATACAATGCCAGAAATATGAAATTGTACGATTATTTGAATGCTGATTAGGTAGGTAGTGTGGAGGATCACTGGAGCAATTTTAGTGTTATTTCTCTTTGGATTCTGCTTCAATATAATGGATGAGTAGGAATCGAAAGTCGGTTTCCATAAGCACCACCGAGATCGGATACATATCTATGAGTATGATCCCATATGAAGCTACCTGGTTGGGGAAGCTCTTTAGTGAGCTGTTTTAACACATACCACTGTGATTCTTTGTAAGAACCAGAGGTTGGATTTGATTATTGAGGAATCTCGTATTCATCAATTACTCCAGCAAGTAGACATCATCTGGGATATGGTAAGTCGATGAGCAAGGAGGCTCCATTGTATTAAGATGATGTACAGGTAGATACACCTTGTCAAAGCCTCGAGAAAAGATCTAATCTATGGTTTTCCCAAATGATTTGGAGTCATCAACAAACCCTTGTACAAGGGTCCTTCATGTTGCATACATTGAGATCTAGGAGCTTTGAGGACTTGCGGTTCTTACTAGAGCAACATATGAACACAGGGTGACTCACCCTCCACTAGTGGTGTGCACTGGAACAAGATGATTCGCTCTCTTGTTGGACAAGATGATTCGCTCTCTTGTGGAATAGGATGATTTGCGCTCCTGTGTAGCAGGATGATTAGCTTTCCTGTGAGGCCTGGATTGATGTGTTCTCCATGGTGATTGTAGTAGGATTGATGTGTTCTCCATGGTGATTGTAGTAGGATTGATGTGTTCTCCTGTGAGGCCTGGATTGATGTGTTCTCCATGGCGATTATAGTAGGATTGATGTGTTCTCCTATGAGGACTGGATTGATGTGTTCTCCATGGTAGCTTGGATTGATGTGTTCTCCGTGGTGATTGTAGTAGGATTTATGTGTTCTCCTATGAGGATAGGATTGATCAATTCTCCTATCGAGGCATCCTACCCATGCAGCCTGCGACTCATGTGAAGTACCTCTCATCTTATCAATGAGCAGGGAAATGAAGTTAGGGACATAGTAGTACCAATGGATGCATCGTTGTATCTAATGTACTCCATTGATCTAGGATCAATGGTACTGGTTTGAGACTAGTGGTAGGAGTTGTACCATACAATGACACTGACTTAGGGTCGGTTGAGACTGGTTTGGGACCAGTGGTACATACTTTGAGACTGACTTCATGTCAATGTAGTACTGCTATGGGACTAGTGAGAGTGGTACATACTATGATGCTGACTTTGGGTCGGTTGAGACTGGTCTGGGACCAGTGGTACACTCTCTGAGACTGTGAAACTAGTCTGGGACCAGTGGTAGGAGTGGTACTTACTATGAAGCTAACTTCAAGCCGGTTGAGACTGGTCTGGGACCAGTGGTACGCACTCTGAGACTGACTTTGAGTCAGTGGAGGATGATACTAGTCTGGGACCAGTGGAGTTGTACTCACTATGATGCTGACTTTGGGTTGGTTGAGACTAGTCTAGGACCAGTGGTACATACTCTGAGACTGACTTTAAGTCAGTATGATACATCCTCGATCATTTCTTCTTCTTCATAATTCGGACAAAAGTAGAGTAGAATAGAACAATGCAAGAGCAGAGTAGAACAATACAGATCAGTATAGGGCAGAACAAGACAAAGCAGAATAGGCAGAATAGAGCAGAGCAGGGCAAGGGTCAGGCTATACAGGGCAGTGCATTTGATGGATGAATAGTAATGACCAATATACAGATTGCAGATGAAGTTCTCCCTAGTTGAGAGGGAGTGTTAAAATTGGAAACTAGGGAAAAAATTCATGTGTGTCATCTTATTCATGGTTGATAATATTTTTATTAGATTCCTCTCATCAAGAGGTGTAGGATTGATATAAAAATCATCCGATTCCGATAAGTATTCATGGAGATATGAATTTATTTTGATTATGGAATTATTATCAAGCCGACCTACAACTCATATAGACTCAGAAGCCCAACAGTCGCATCTATTCAAACACCAACATTGTGTATAAATATAGGAGGACTTTTCCTCATTTGTACTCACTCATCTTATCACATCGCTCTCTCTCTCTACTGCACCGAAAAGGGTCGCTCTCTGACACATGTGAAGCCGAAAGCTATTGAACCTGAAGTTGTAACTGCAGATCCAAAGTTTTACCATAGTTGACCATCAGATATCCTCCTTAGAACTACACTATAGGTCCATCTATATCTCCTCTAAAAGCCACAACTTTTGGTGGTGGAATCAAGTCAATCTGATGGACAGTTTGCAAGATATTGACTGCCCTAGTTTGAAGGAAGTTGTTGAAACTGAAGTTGCAACTGGAGAAGTAAAGTTTGGCCTACGTGGACTAGAAGATATACTCATCTAAATTACATTGTAGGTTCATCTGAACCTCCTCTGGAAGACACAAATTTTGGTGGTGGAATCATGCCGATCTGACGGTCGGTTTGTTAGATATCGTCTGCCCTAGTTTGATGGTGAAACCGCTAATGCTAATGCTACTAATCTAGGGTTTTCTATTGCTGATATAAATTAGATTTATTGCACTATTTCTCTCTGCTAAGTTATTTAATATAAAAGAATATTTGATCAAAGGGTTTCCCCACACATTGTGGTGTTTGTCCCTGGCTAGCCGCCACATCTTGTGTCTCTTGTCTTGGCTTGTTTTTTGTCAATCGTTTAATGTTCTATCTTCACTTATTTTATGTACATGTGATTGCTAATCTGTGGAATATAATAAGAAAAAGAAGTAAACTGTTATAAGCATGGAACATACCATAACTTAACACCTTCATTATCTTGCAAAGTTCTATCTAGTTTTGGGCATAGGTCTGGATGTTTTCCCTAAAAATTTGGCTTAGATTTCAGGGTCACATGCTCAAAACTATGATATCTAGATCATAGTTGCTAGGACGGAGGGTTATCCATGCGCTTGGATGATTTCAATGGTTGGCTTTCCTTTTACGTGAGAGAATGGGAGACGAGATCATTGAAAAGGCAACTTAACTCAAGGTTTGGGCACCTCGAGTGGTTTTTTGGCTTCTGGGGTTCCTATAGCTCCTGAGGAAGGTCAATAAAATTTTTGTTGCTCAATTCCACTTCCATAACTATAATTAGGAGGTTGAGTCATGTAATAGTAGCCCTTAGCTCATGTTTACTCTCGAAGGCATGTGAAAGTGGATAAATATGGAGGGATGGTTACATTAAGACCACCAATCCAATCATAATAGTAGATCTAACCCATTGGTTGATTTAATTGAACCCATTTGTCTTTATGATTTAACATTTCACTATCAAAATACTTGTCATGTAATTGAGGAACTTCAACCATTCTTGATCGTTATGTCAGTTCCTCACCATATTGACAAGGTTTCTAAATAATATTAGATTATATTTTCTTTGAAATATTCTCCCCATGATTTGAATGCACTCATTGAAACTTCATTCTACCAAGATTTTGAGAGCTTTCAAAAGGATTATTTTGACTTCCACGATATAATCTAGTATTAGCGGGAAACATCCTACCTAGAAAACTTTGTTGTAAATAATACGTTTTTAGCTTGCTTGATGTTTTCTAAGAATGAGAACATAGGTGAAGCTACATTCAAATGAATATTTCAATGTTTATATGATTATTGTTATAATAAATAAGGTAAGGCTACAGACTTGTTGAATTTAGTTGTTATGGCACATCTCTCTGTGGGTAGGCAAGACATTCAATTTCTTGTGAAAATTATTGAGAATCACATCATTATTTCTCCACTCTATAATATATTGTTCCCAATTGATTATATCCTTATCCTTGTGGGTCATAGAAGCTTTAATGGTTGCATTAGAAATTTGATTTCACATAGTCCAGACCGTCTAGCCAGTTAGATTATGTGTAGGTATAGTTACATTCCATTAACCCTACATTTTGATCCTCATCTAGTCTTTGTATTCATTATTTTCTTGATTTTCATTTTTCATGATGCTTTTTATTTTAGTCCTACGTTTTTTTCTTTTCTTTTTCCTTTCTATTTTGTCATGTAATTTCTGTCATATTTTGTTTAAGAGGACCATGAATGAAAAATGCTCTTGTTTGGATCAAAACATAAAGTGGTGAATCTTTAAAAGGGATTTTTGACACACATCAAAACTTGTTTAAATTTTTGTCCCTATTCTTTACTTGGGTTTGATAGCTTTAAGGTCAATTCTGTCTGAATGGAAAACTATAAGAAAAACAATGATGTTTGTACCTCTTTTAGGATCTTCATTCCTTGACTCAACATGGTAATTTTATGGTGTTTATTTTTCCAATTTGATCCATTAGAGAAGGGAAAGGATAAAATTAAAGCTAAGCATACTAATTTCAAAGGCATATAACAATTTATGAAGGAATAACCTCTCTTTTTCTTAATAAGTCAGGATCCCTATTTGACCCTGTTGATATAAACGTTCATAAATTCAAGTGAGAATATTGAAAATAAAATAAAGGAATAAAGAAGACAAAGGATTCCTATCCAAAGAGGTGCAGCAAGGAACTTCATCAACGTACTAAATAGGCTCGTTGGCAGTGAAGTAATGCTTGTGTTCCTATAGTAGAGAAGCATCATAGATGGAACTAAAACTATGATCATCCTAAACTCACAAATATATACTATCCTTTTATTGGATTGAAACATATGAGATATGGTAAGCCTCGTAAATGTGTTTAGCTAATCAATGGGATTGAAGAGACTAACTTATAATGAAGATAGATGGGGAAGCTATGGTGATCCACACAATGAATAAATACCTCCTAAAAGACTAAGAATTCATGATTAAAGGAAGACCTAAATAGAGAAGTTGGAGTTCTTCGAGTGCATTGACAAGTGTTGTTGCTGCAACAAAAACTCTCCAAAAATGTTTCCTACAATTTAATTTGGAGCGTCCTTGTGATCTTATGAGTTGTCCTTCCAAGTTGATAATAATCACTTCATAGTTGGTTAATGTTTCATGAAGTATTTAAGTATTCTTCTGAGATTGAAACTATGGAAGCCACTTTCTTACACATTCTTATCCCTTTGATGCAGTCACAAGTGAATTTATTTATATCAAGCTTACCAGTCCATGTCTATCCTTTGAAGATAGGAATTATGTAGTCTTAAAAGAGTGCCTAAGCAATCCTTGGTAACAATAATTATGCAATATTTAGTGACAAACATTATGCAACTCTCAAAAATTGCGTAGTACCTAATGAAAGTGGTTACATGGTTGAAAGAGATAGTGCAATGTGCAATCCACTAGACAGTCAGTGTGCAATTCCATTTAATAGTCTCTCTCACTCTTAGCTGCAAGTGTACCATCAACCAAGTGAGCTTTCTCCAATGTCACTTTTGTTTGCCATTTCTTTCATAAGTTTCTCTTTGACATTCATGATTGTATTTTTTTCTTTCTTTCACTTTTCTAGATGTCACTTTTACTTTCTTTAACAGCTGCAAGTGTTGGTTTCACTTATTCTTAGTGTCATAAGTATCACTTTTGATTTATTTCACTCCTGCATGTATCACAGTTTAAGACAGCATTAGAGCTAGCTATAGTGCTCTCTTCTACATTATTTGAACTTATATATTATAATAATAAGAAATAGATAGTCTCCCATAGTTCAACACTATATCTAGCTACAATTGACGCTTGTATTGTAACTTGTATTCCAACTATCACAAAGCTACATTTCAACCGTCACACATAGAAATAAGTGTCACTTTGACGTATTTGCTATTGGAAATAATACTGAAAGGGGGGTGAATC
The DNA here is from genome assembly GCA_000404065.3 of Pinus taeda. Lineage (NCBI taxonomy): Eukaryota > Viridiplantae > Streptophyta > Pinopsida > Pinales > Pinaceae > Pinus > Pinus taeda. Next base: position 30,780 of record APFE030459308.1, on the reverse strand, counting down.
AGTATTATCAGATCAATAATTTTTCATTTCCCAAACAAAGTTATATATGCTAGTTCTGTGGAGTGAACTAGCCTATACACACTACTATGCTCAGTGAAACTAGCGTGTACCCAAAGAACTTGTGATTTAGTTAATTTATCATGTGTTGATATATAAGTAGTGTATCAATAGCTTATTAAATAGTGTAGTAAAAACATAATAAACCATCACACATAAGTAACACACATGAACATCAATATTGAAGGTGGAAACATAATGTGGGTGAAAACCACCTACTGTTGTCATCTCTGGCTTCTTTAAAAATAATAAAACCTATTTACATCTGGTGCAGACTCATAACAGTATGTAGGCACCCACCTGTAGAAAGCTACAACCTTCTCTCATTTTCCATCTTCTACTGATGGGAGTTGCAACCCCTTAGCTCTTGTACTAGCCAATGTGTTTAGTAGTTATAGGCATTAGCCTACACAAGGCTATGACCTTCTATCTTCTTCTAGTGATCACGTTTCATAAATTTTTAGACCAGATGCTCTTGGCACACGGAAATATGCATGAATGCCTCATTTAAGAAAATTTTCATACTAGACCCATCAGAAGCTTTGAAACTCAAGCTGCATCAACCAACAACCAGTTAATCTCAACAATTAGATCATTGTCACCAAAACACAAAGCAGAAGCCAAAATTGTGCATCATCATTCAGAACTAGTTGCAACCTCAAAAATCATGCATTAGAATGTATACGCTACTTAACTAAACCCAACCTGCACATATACACTACTTCCTTTAATCAAACCTGTGTTTACCTTCAAAAATACTAAAACATAAAACTTATGAATCAAGTTTGTAGGAGCCAACAATATACTAAACATCTACTATCAATTTACAAATATTTTTCATAGGCCGTAGTAGAGATCACCCTTCTCACTTATACAAACAATCAATTAGATATCAAACTCCTTATGTATTCAGTTTTACATTCATATCTAAGAAGACTTCATTCACCGACACCAGCAAAACAATAAAATTGATCAAATAGATCAGTTAGCTTTGAAGAATAGGCTTTTCCTTTGTATACGCTACTTGGAAGAGTAGAACCTACGTGTACACAAACTTTTACTGAGATGAACTAGCGTATATATCTACAAATATTAACTCATAACTTTGCTGCTATTCCAGAATTCAGACAAACCTAGATCATGACATTTAAAGAATAAAACAGGTGTACACAATCAAATCTATCCCAACCAATATCAAATCATTCAATGATAGGTCATTTCATGTCTCATGATCCTAATCCAACATTGAATTGAAGGTGCACACAATATTTCAGATCAAATCACCAATATAGCCCTTGTAACATAAATATACTTCAAATAGAAGTATTCCTTAGAAACCATTTTCACTTACAGACCCTGGCCTAATGATCTTCTTCATATTATATAGTTTTTGGCCTTTCTCAATACCTCGGACCAAAACCACTTAGGACCCATGGTATTCTTGGGTGGGATCAAATAGTCATTACTCTGCTCAATATTATGGGCTAATACCATGGTATGGACCCTTGGCATTCTCTACTCTTGAAATTCCTTGATTTTCCAACCCGTAGGTGCTTTTCCTCTTGCGAGACTTCTTGTATACCTATACACGCTTTTTGTTCTTTGGACTTGTGTGTATACACTGTTTTGACTAAGTCGATCTATGTATGCATCTTAAACTTGTTTTCACCATCCTTTACCTTCAACTTCTTCATTCTGATTAGTAGAATTTATTTCCATCTTCCTGTTCTTCTATGCCAATTCCCTATTACATCTAAATGGATCTGTTAGACTGTGGGTTTCCTTTCATAAAAAATGAATTGACCTATGAGTGAGTTGTTGTCAAGGACAACACTTGTATCATAATGACAACATTTTCAAGGTATGCATGATGGTTTTGAGTATTGTAAATTTTCTTAGCTTGTTTTTTATGGTAGACATGTGTGTGAATCTATTTTGGAACTTGCGTATATTATGTGTTCTCTCTTGTTCCATTTATCCAACACTTAGCCATTTCTAGGCTCTCTCTTGTCTTCAAACTTATCATACATAGAATCCCAACAACTAAGTGAGTGCATTGCACATTCTTAGTCAGTAAGGATACATTCCTTAACTATTAAAACTCCATAACGTTTCATCTGAAGGGAAGCCTCTTCTATAAACACATTGCGCAATCCTAAACAACAATGCCTCAATATCTTATTACTTACCCTTGAAACATGTGCAGAAGAATAAATCATACTTTCCTCTGTTGTACATGAAACATTTCTAGTGGAAAATGGAGCCTCCTCCTCATCACTGCTACTAAGAAATTCATAATAGAAAGGTTCTCTCCCCTTCATGGTGAAGTGAGAATTCTCAAGGTACATTAGCCTAGCCATCTTCTCCTCACACTAGTCAACTACACAATCCCTACACCAAGCAATCTCCCTATTTTACGTTGTGTAGTTCTAGTGGATAGTAGGTGTACCTATAGGTCTATGCAACACTTAACTACAATTCCTTGGAGTCTACTCCTCAATCACTATGCACTTCCTAGTTACAATGTCTAGTCATGTTTCACTTGCTGACAGAAACCCCTCACTGTGTCGTACCTTGTCCTATCTTTCCTCCTATTATGTAATACGTAGTTCTAGTGGATAGTGAGCACATCCCTTAATCCCTCTAAAGCTTAACTACACAATTCTTATCTCCTCTTCCATTAGCAATGTGCACCAAACATCCTTAGTCAACAAGCTCATTATCCTTGTCTCTTGCACTGTCCCACTATGTAGAGCCTTGAAGGAGCTTCCCCTTAATATGAATTATGTACTTCTAGTGGAAAACATGGTCACCCATTGGTCACTGTTGAGTGTAAACCTTTCCCATTTTCCCATCACAGTTAGCATCTTGCATGAGAAAACAATGGTAGAATAGGTGGCTTTTGGACTGATGTTAGCTTGTCATGAGTGGACTTCATTTTCAAGGGTTATCATCACAACATGGTAGGGCGATGCTCAAGGGAGGTTATAAAAGAAAGGTTACAAGAAGGAACTTGTGAAGAACACTCAAAAGCAGGAACAATCATGCACATGAATGAATCTTGGACCATGACAAAGAGATGGAAACTCATGTTGAGTTGGAAGTTCCAACATTGATTTATACCATTTGGAGGGTGAATATGGAGTACAAACAAAGATCCATCATGAATAATTCAAAGTCAAAACATCAAAGAAAAGAACTTTCCATTGATACAATTATTTCTTATGTCACCATTGCCAAGTTGTGACTTCTCAAAGTGTCACAACAAAATTCATATGTGTCAATCTGTTTTGCCACATCCCTTGTGGAATGTAGTTATGTAATTTACAAAAAAGAATGAAAATATAAAATGTGTGGAAGCATAAGCATCCTGCATGGAGTGCAAAACATCACTAGAAAGTCCTAAAGTCATGTATACGCTGAAAGGTCACATAGGAATTCAAAAAGCCATAGTAGGAGCTAAAGAGTCATGATGAAGGTCAAGAGTGACATTCAGGTGGAGAGCCACCTCATTTGTTATAGATATACCCTCATAACTCAAGAGAAGGGGAACTTTGTTATTTTCACCTTGGCTTCTCCAGCTTGGTATAGGAGAGAAGGTCATTCTTTGCAGTCCTAGAAAGTGGTGACTTAATGTTCCACTATTGGGGCTAGTGTCACATCATTGCAATTGTGTATTATGTGATTTTCACTTAATATATGAAGCTCTCAGAGTAGTTCAATTTCATGCATACATCGTGAATTCTTGTAATAATATTATTTCATTGTTTATGGTGTATGCTTATGATTAGAGATATTAATTAAAATGAACTATTTCATTTTATTTGGTATGCATCTTGTTGAATGTACACTGTTACTTATTTTTATGATCATTGTTATCTTGTGAAATATTTTGTATGTTAACTAATGAGTTTTTCCATTCTCTCACATGTGTCTTTTAGGATAGTACCATTATGTTTCTCCTAGGGTCTCTCTCTCTCTATTCCCATTAGGGAAAGTACCTTATATACATTGCAATTTTATACCTCATAGTGTCCAATTACTTGCCTGTTTTGAATATTATTTTCATAATCTCTTATGCTGATAATTATAGCCAACGAAAATCCCTAAGAATAATAGTGGCTTAGCCTATTATCGAGATGAGATACCTATTACAAACAATGTGGTGTCCAGTTGAGACTTCAAAGAGGGGAGACCCATTTTTTTGGTGTATATCTAGCGCTATCAACATGATACATCAAGTCCATCATTCAATGAATGTTCTCTTTCCAAATTCATATCTATATCTAAGAGTTTGATTTAAGAACCAATAGTACCTTGGAGCTTGCAATCTTCAGTGGAAGGTTTCCTCTTGATCAATAATGGGTTTACATCATTCACTCCTAATTGGTCGAGTCTACGAGTGTTTAAAATCAACTCATATATTCACACATAGTGTATTATGCTAGGTACCTTTGGTCCATTTTCATTATCGGTGGGTCCATTTTCATACCTCATTGACTATTAATTAGGCAGTTTCTACCATGCTTGACATGAACAAATATATTCTCATTCTCTAGATTCATACTATCAGGGTTATGTAGAAGACTATATGTTAGGGACATCTCACTATTATATGCCACCATTCCCAAGATGCATTGGAGTTCTGTACCATTCATGTACCTTGAGGACTATTTTGGGGCACCTCTTATTTTATGTGTCCATAGTCCTACTAATGTATATTGTGACATGGATCCATGCTATATTTGGTAGTGGCTATGATCTTTCTGATATGTCACATGAGTCCACTATGCATTCTTCATGGCCATGTCCTAGCATTTAATGTCATGGATCCATAGTGTATATTTGGTAGACAGGTTCACTTTCTCTTTACGGCCTAGTTTGGGTATACCCACCTTAGGGATATTATTAATACAGTTGATACTCCAACATTTAATTTTCTCCAATCTAGCTTTTTTGTTTTAGTTCCTTCCTCCCATTTCAATCTCTAATTTTTTTTGTAATTCATTTTAGCCATCAGCTTCTCTCCTTACCTCATGCATTACGGGGAATCTATTATAACTCTACTTTCCACTTCAGTAAAGTGAGAGAACCCAAGTTCAACATATCTTAGTCTCTAGCTAGAATACATCCCCTTTCACCTTTCATTTTATTTATGTTGGATTTATTCGATTTTAAAATTGTGAAATTAAATAATTGAGTATCTTTTCATGATTATTTTGTAACAAATTTATAATTATGAGATAATAATAATTTCATAATTGAGAAAACTAAGAAAAATGTTTCTAGAGTTTGTCATTCTCAAGGAAATCAACTTGACCTACTTATGTACGAGTTGACTTGGGGTTTATTAGTATAGAAGTTTCCTAAGTTCTCAATCCCCTATGCGTCTAAATAAATTCTCTGAGGGGATAGAATGTACCTATATATTCTCACCAAAAGGAAAAGGTGGCAAGATCAAGTATCCATATTATAGCCTGAGAGCTTTACTACATTAGGAAAAGGAAACAAAGTTTCATGTTGGGGGAGATGAGCTAATTACTTGGGTATATTATCTTGTGCAATTTTCATTGTTTATTAATGAAAGTTTATGATTCCTTTCCCTTATATGTTATTTGAATGACGTGTTTATGCATTTTTATGTTAATCTAATCGACCCTCTATGGACAGTATGCTTTTATTTCATTAATGGTGCATGTGTGAAGACCTAGTGTATCATGATAGCAAGGAGAAATTTATTCAAGTAGAAGCACAATATCCTATGTAGAAGCCAACACCCTACATAAACTTGTGATGGATCAGTGGCCTCTCCTGAAACTAATCATTAGAAATCCCATACATGAGTGTTATATGTGTTTTTAGATTTAATATATTTTATTTCATTAATTTTTTCACATTTACATAGACATCGTATTCTGGGTAGATTCTTGACTAATCTACTGGGTTAAAAGTAGCTTACCTCTATTAGGTGAAATTATCGTGTAAGAAAAATTCTATATATTTTTTTTCTTTCACTATGTGGTTTAACCTTGGGTTTAATTTTCTTTGGATGACTTGTAAAATATAGGGTGGTGTCTTTATTGCGAAATTCATTAGACCTTATGTGTTTTTCTCTTTAAATGAAATATAGGAGTAGGTCTCATACTTCCATCTCTGTTGCATTGTTGATTGTCAGTGACACTTCGATTCTGCCTTAGGTCCAACCCCTTCAAGTTGCAACTTTATCATAGAGCCTACATGATCATGGATTCTCTATATTAGAACCATTGTTCCGTGTTGGTTTCCATTTCGTATCACTTTTATTCCCTTTTCATAATTCCTCCTAACCTTCTGTGAATTAGAATATGAGCCTCATTTCTTATTCTTAACCAATTTATGGCCTTATGCTAGGAGGATTCCACATTTTATCCCTCGTGATCAATACATTTTATCTTCCCACTTATGTATGATTAATCTTGGTTTCATTTCACCACCACTATCATCATCTACTTGGCCTATCATTCACTTTCACTTGGTGTTTTACCCTTTCTTGGGGGAGCCACTATGATGAGTGGTCTTACATTCCACCCTCTCTTCCTCTTTATGATATGAATGGCTTCATCATACCATAAATTGTTTCTACCCCTTATACCACTTGTTCATCTAGGATGAGCTTAACTTGTAACCTTCTTATGCTAATTAAACCTTGAAAGGCAATGAGCTCCTTTTAACATTGTTTTCATCCTCGTTAAACAGAAAAAATGTCAAGTTCATTTTATTTTCTTTTCATGGCCCCTTAAACTTATAATATCCAATCTTCATTTTCCTAGCTCTTCATGCTCGTAAAAATTATATGAAAATTTCGAGTTATTTCCATCCATTCATCCTTGTTAATTAAATTGAAAGTCAACAAGCAACAAATTTTTCTTTATCGAGTTCATTAAATCAAGAGAAGGGTACAATTCCATCTTATCTCTTTTGCAACCTCACTAAAATTATGAAAAATAAACGTATTCATCATACTTTTCTTCTCCTTCATGCTCACAAAACGATGAAGGAGTCTGGAGAGAGAAAATGAGAAGGGAATCATTTATTTCTCTTAGCCATCAGAATGGAAACATTAGTCGTGGCGCCCTCAAACATTGCAAATATTTGAGCCATTACCTCACAATTGGGTTTTAGCTTAACTAAGAGTTGTACAATATGTATGAGTCTTCCTACTCCTTTGGTTGGTTACTCTTCTAGTAATTATGATGTGTGATTCAATGCATCCTATGTTGTTGCATGCTATCATGATGTGTTCATTATTCATTTTTCCAAGACAATTTTGTGTCATGTCATTTTGGGTTCAAGGGAAATCTTAGCCCATGTCATCCATTTGCAGTCCTTTTTGACCTTTTTATGTTGGTCATACCTACGTCAATTGTACTTCATCATATCTTGACTTCATCAATTCTCTTCTTGTCTCAGTTTGTTCCATGTTAATTGATGGGGGATACGTTAAGGTCCTCCATTGATGAATCTTCTCCTATAGACTTAAACTCATTATCTAGGAGATTTATCTGAGAACTAGTAGTACATTGGAGCTTGTAGTCCTTAGTGGTAGGCTTTCACATCATTGATAGTGGGTTTCCTTCATCGAATCTTAATCGGTTGAGTCCACTATTGAGTGATAAAAGGTGTCTTTTTAACACCTATTTATCCTACATTAATTATCAATCCAGGCATGATTTTTTATCTCAAGAGTGTACTCAGTTTGAGGTAGTCACTTTTTCAAGAGTAATGTTTGTAGTATAGTGCTTGCAAAAGTAAATGAATGCTAGGAACGAAATCCAATTGTAATGGTAAGAAACATAAATGATCTGTAACTAAATCATGTATTCAACAACCATCAGTCATGGATTTAGTAATGATAACTCTTTCCCCTATAAACTGATGTAAATGAAAATCAATCACAAACAAGACCTCCAATTTGAGAACTTAGACAATAGTAGTCAATGTTCATTATAGTTGTAGATCTTTCTATCCACACCAAAGAAAATAATGGAAATAACAATTCAATTAGCAGAAAAGGAACAACAAGTAAATCTATTGAAAAGGTTGAACAATAAAGCTTAATCTACAGAAATGAATTGAACAACAATCTTAACCGAAATGAATTGAAAAAAAAATCTTTAACTAATAAAGGAACTACAAACCTAATTAAGTGTAACCACACAGTGACTATAGAGTAATTGAATCAGTAATCGTATTCTAGCATAATGGACATTAATGACAAGTATAAAGGAATGACAATTGTAGCTATAATTGAATGGTAGTTAAATGAAGAATAATCACAATTGTAAATGAACCATAGTTAAACGAATAGCAATTACAACTGTAAATGAATAGTAGAATCCAAATTAGACAGTGTAGTATTGTTTGAGAATGAATATCATGACATTTTAAGTAGTGAATAATAATCTTGCTATCCAATTACGATTTCAATATAATAAAGCAATTCAGTGAAATGTTGAGAAACAAAAGATTACTGAATAAAGAAAATTAAGGAAATGCAAAGGAAATCAAACCACATATGACTGTAATTGTAAAATATTAATACAAGAAGCAAATGGATCCACTAGGGCTAGGCGCTTAGCCACCAGGGAAGCACTGCTCCGTTTAATCTAGGATCAGATAATGGAAGAGCAACTGAGTTATATATTAATCATATATGGGAGAGTTACAACTATCACTATTCAAAGAGAGTCGATGATAAAAGTTGAGATTAAAACAGTAAGTTCTACAAATTGATAATAATATCCACCCCCTGCGCTACTAGCACTGTCCCTTTCTATAATGGCCAGGATGAAGTATCAAGAGTACAGATAAGTCTTGAAGTAGTGATCCCTGAGGATTAGACGACCTTGAGGGATTCGCTCTATCTTTGATCTCCAATTTATCGTTTTGTCTTCTTGTGCTGATGCTGTGTTTTCTCTTCCTTTCCCTGGATCATGCACTTTGATATTGATCTCCTTGTTTATATCTGGCTTCCTGTCGAAGGGACCGTAGTTGCTTCTACTTTGTATTTTCCTCCTAAATAATGATTATCTATTTCCTTCACTTTCTGTATAGAAAAAGACAATAATTAGTTATTTTGTATCAATCACAAATCTCCTTAATTCTATCATAATTATTTAACATATTACCATCTTAGAATGTAAAGGAGTTATCATTCAAAGGAAAAGATACAGAAATAAATGGTACGTACATACCTTTTCCATCACTCAACACACCCCCCTGCTTACCATTTTTCCTGACCTCATGAAAACCGTGTAATTTACATGCAAGGAAGTTAAGGAATAGGCTGGAGAGGGATTTTCATGAAGTGATCGAAAACCATGATGTGTAGCAAAAAATTCAAAAATATGCCTTGTCTGGCCTTTAGGCAATTCATATAGGGCGTTATACCCTACAACAAGATACGAGATAATTGCACTTTGAAACCTACAACCTAGCTAATACGGGCCTTCTCTCAAGATGAGGTTAATATAGGCAACCAAGTGATCAACAACTAACTTAAAATTTTCGTAATTGAATGGCTGTCTATCTTGAACATTCCGATCGGAAGTCTTCCATCGGAATTTAGCTACTGCTATTCCAAAGTCTTTGATCGATAGGAAGTATTATACCCCTTGCTAGACAACTACTTTGTGAATGGGTCCTAATGTCTAGATCACACCCTTATTTCTCATTAAGCTTCTATGTTTATCCCATACTTGTAATGGCTTTTTTAGTTCACCCCTTACCTAAAGTTGTAACTTGTTTTCTTATCTCTGAAAGGTATTATGGGCTTCAAGCCACTTTATCTGGTTAACAACAAAAGAGATGAATTCCTGAAGCTGGATATCATCCACAATAGGATTAGGATTCTTTTCTGTTTCATCCTCCAACACAAAATTATGCAAATAAAACTCACATAGAAATCACTGGACTTTCACCCCATAATGTTTACAGCATTTTATAGAATCATCAATATTTTTTAACACTATTGGCAACCCTACCTTGACAATCTTAATTTTTAACTTTAAATACCTTTCCATAAAAAAAAAAGCATAATTTTTGGCAAGTGCCCTACATGCTAAACCATTAGTATATAGAGAACAAAGAGTATCCATTTGACTCATAACTATGTCTAGTCTATTCGTTACCATTTTAACATTTCCCTCTACCCTCCGACATCTATCGTAGGCCTCGTTCTTTGATGCATTGATGTTCTTTACTTGATGCTGTAACTTTTGATATTCCTCTTGAGGAACAATTTCTTCCGTGAGTTTTTCTATAGTCTATTGAGCCTATGCCAGATCCTCTTGGACTTTTACTACCCTATGGTCATTGTCCGTCAAGACACTTTTAGGTTGAAGATCTACCTGGATCTTCTTATTGCAACATCTGGTTTCCTCAGTCTGTGTTTCTTTGTCATGAACTGTCCGGTCAGTCGTGATGCTAAAGGACAATGCCTCTGTCTGAAAATCCTTATTACAGACTGGTGTGTCTTCTCTTTGTCCCTCTGTGTTTGTAACAACTACATTCTATTCCTTGCTATCCCTAATGGATATGAGTTCAGTTTGAGTCCCCTTAGCCTTTATTTTATGGGGTTTCGTCTAGGTGGTTGCATCCTTTGTTCCTGGGTTTCTTTTTGAGATTCTCCCCATTTTTAGGACCCTTATTTGTTGTCTGAGTTGTTCTACAAAATTTAGTAGCCTTTGTTGTTCCTTTCGTAGCCTTCTTATTTCATTCGTCTTCTTCTTTGAAGGAATAGCTATTTCGTTTCTTGCGCTAGGCTTTGTTCTTCAAGGATTGTACCCTTGCCTTTGCTTATTTCCATATTTTCTATTTGGAACACTTATTTAGTGTTCTCATCCTCCTGATTAGGTTTCTTAGAGGAGGTTACCATATTTTTATTTGCTATTTCCCAGGTGGCTTCTGCTTCTACTTCTTCTTCATCATTAATCTCCTCAGATGCACCCTTGCTGTGAGCAGAGTGTTCCTGTGATTGTCCTGCCTCAATATCGAGGTTGAGTTGGCTATGGGGCTAGATATACTCACCCATATTGACCAAAATTTGGGCCAATTTGTCTTCTTGCTGAGGGTTTTGTAATGGGCTTTCGCTGGGTGGCTCTGCTTCCTCCGCTTCTTCCTCACTGGAGTGCTCAATTTCTTCTTTCGGTTCCTCTTCTATATTTTCTTCTAATTATTCTTCTTCATTTCCCCTCCTTCAAGTTGTGGGGGTTACTCATCCTCTGAGTCATATATCTCTAAGGGTTTACTATTGTAATCTTGGAGACTTCCCAACATTCCCCTGCTTCTCTCTAATCTGGTGGATTGTCTGCATTTTTGTGGTCTACTTGATGTGCTAGCAGTTATTTTTCATTTTCGGGCTGGTAAGGCCAATCCCCCATTTATTGAGAATACCAATTCTTCCCAACTAATTTGCTGTTGAGCAAGACTATAGCTAACTATTAGCCAAATTAAGCCGTAAGTACTTACTATCATCTCTGTATGACGAGATTTCCATATGCTCCGAGTAGCATCATGCAATAAAAAATTTAAATATGTAGGCAAATTTACAACACATTTTTGTTTTAATACTGCTAATAATTTGAGATGGCGTGGTCTTACCACATCCTTTCTCCCATTACATGTGATGTAGCTTTGCACAATTTTGGCTAATCCTTCCCATGGTTCTCCCAAGGTTGCAGGAAAGACTCCTTTTCCTTTGATGGTAAGGTTCTGTCCTTCATCCCGAAATATTGCTATGGCATCTTGAAGTCTCAGTTCTTTCTGGATCCATATTGGTCCAACAGCTGGTAGTCTCGATACTTCAGCAATTACCACATCTATTACTATTATTTTCCTCCTCCTCACCATGGAATGATCTTCTTGCAAATTCTACAAAAATTTGATGGCCACTGTTTCATGAGAATATTGTAGTTGGTTAAGGTAGTCAATCCATCCACCTCTCACTCGAATTTCACATGCAGCGTCGAAGATTATTAACACCTACGGTTCACTATGTATTGATCTACCTCCCATTTTGTTCAAGCTTAACACACTGTTAATTTTTACAGAGAAAAAACACAGAAATGACAATGGAACAACAAGTTGTGCATGTTGGGAAATATCAATACCATTAAACTTGATATTTTCGAGTTTTAATGGAGTCATAGTACCTCCAAATAGGGAGTTGAAACGTATGCTAGTGTATTTTGGAGGTCACCCGTGCCCCCTGACATATGATAGGTCATCCTCCACCAACAAATAAAGGACCAACATGTTGGACTGCAGTTGTACAGTAAGAAAAAAGGAATGGCGTACATATCCATGACATGATTACAGAAAACAATGGATTAATGAAATTGAGGCTTATGATGGAAATTGCGAATAGATATGGAAATGCTATGAAGGGATGTGAAAAATAGGGGAGAGGACAACTGACATAAGTAAAAATTCTTATGCATTCATTATCCACTTTAACCATTATGATTGAATTATAAATGATTTTTCATGTGTAAGACGTTTGAAAAAGTTATATAACATAATCTCATTTGAAATGAAGATAAAGATATAAGAAAAGGGTTTATAATGACTATTGGTGTATGAAAAGTATGACTTCAATACAATCAGTAGAGCTCTGTTGCCCACAGGTGTTCATAACCTTGACAAAGTTGCTTGGTTCACCCTTGGAACCAGAATCCTTTATGTATGCCTCGGAAAGTTCTGTGTGATGTCAGAATGGAGGCCATTGTGCTGGCTTGATAACTAGATGAATCACAATGCCATTCACTAGGAAGGAGTGAAAAGTGGGCGGGCTAGCTCGTGATGAGACCTCTTGTTCCAAGGAATTTTTTATTTTTCTGATATGCCTCTTGGATCATATCCCTGATGTGGTGACCATAGTGGGAATGCCACTTCATTGCTTCCTTATGGTCATGGTAGGCTAGCTATTGATGAGACCCCCTATCCTTTATCTGATAAATCATGTTAGTAATCATATAGATATATATTTTTCTCTTTTTTTTTATCGATACAAAGCAATTTCTCTAAAGATAATGATTTTTCTTTGGTTTTCTAACTTCAGTATCCTCTAGTTTTCGTGTTCTTGCATAAATGTATACCTGTGCCTTAAAGGGATCATAAACAATGAACCATCATTCACAAAAATCCTCTAAATGATGTTGTTTAAGAAACACACATGCACACGAAAGAAAATAAACTCAAAAAGTTTTGTTCCTTAGAAGGAAAAGCTATTGTTCCTTAAGAGGGACAACGAAAAGAACATCTGCATGCAAAACCGAGATTCCTTTAAGAGTAACAGCAAACAAAAGAAAAAAATACACTTGAAACTATTGTTTCTTAAGAGGAACAACAACCATTCATTAAACAGAACAAAAAAATAAAGAAAGCGTGAAATAAAATACCGATCCTTTGGCAGAACAACCTAAGATCATCCGAAATTGAAACTGTTGTTCCTTCGGAAAGAATGGTAGAAAGAAAAAAAATGCGAAGGAGGGTTGTTCCTTTAAAAGGAACAACAAAAAAATTGGCGAAAGTGTTTTTCCTTCCCAAAGGAATGAAAAAAATGCGAGAATGTTGTTCCTTTGGAAAGGAACAATAGAATGCGAAAATGTTGTTCCTTCAGAAAGGAACAACAAAAATGAGGAAATTTTGTTCCTTTGGAAAGGAACAACAAAATGCGAAAGCGTTGTTTCTTTGGAATGAAATAACAAAAATGCGGAAATGTTGTTCCTTTGGAATGGAACATCAAAATGTGAAATTATTGTTCTTTTCGAAAGCAACAACAAAAATACAGGGATGATGTTCCTTCAGAAAGGAATAGAAAAATTTGAAAATGTTGTTCCTTCGGAAAGGAACAAAAAAATGTGAAAGTGTTGTTCCTTCAGAAGGGAACAACAAAAATGCAAAAGTGTTGTTCCTTCGGAAAGGAACAATGAAAACGTGGAAATGTTGTTCCTTTGGAAAGGAATAACAGAATGTGAAAGTGTCGCTCCTTCAGAAAGTAACAACAAAAATGTAGAAATATTGTTCCTTTGGAAAGGAACAACAAAATGAAAAAGTGTTGTTCCTTCAGAAAGGAGCAGCAAAAATGCGAAAATGTTGTTCCTTCAGAAAGGAAGAACAAAAATGTGGAAATGTTGTTCCTTCGGAAAGGAAAAACAAAATGTGAAAGTGTTGTTCCTTTAGAAAGGAACAACAAAAATGCGGAAATGTTGTTCCTTTGGAAAGGAACAACAAAATGAAAAAATGTTGTTCCTTCGGAAAGGAACAGCAAAAATACGGAGATGTTGCTCCTTCAAAAAGGAACAACAAGAAAACAAAGAAATGTAGAAATGCAAAAATCTGTACAGAGAACACTTTATAGAAACAGAAAAGAAAAACTTATGTGCAAAATTTAAGAACAATGGGATTATTTAGTGAACTAATGCTGAGGAAGGATTGTTTTCCTCAGCAAGAATCTGCATATCAGAATCTTCCCGTAGCTTCGAGTAAAAGGATTCCCGAGTAAGCAGTTTATGGTACAATCACACTCGATGACCATTTTATTTAAAGGTATGTGCAGATCTGTCAATAGTAGTAAAAGTATTGGTGCCATTGTCATGCACTTTCTGTATTTCATACGGTCGAAGCCATCGAGTCTGAAATTTTCCCAGAAAATCCTGAAACCTGGAATCATATAGTATTGCCCAATCTCCTTCATGGAAGATTTTATTTTTGATCAGGGTATCATGGCATTTTTCTCTCTGTTGTTGAATTAATGCAGTGTGTCGAAGAGATGAGAGCCTAATTTTTTCTAGCTCATTAATTTGCTGTAATCTGTTAGTCTGGACCTCATTTAAATTCAGACCAATCCCTTGTGCTGTTCTTAACATTTGTATTTCGAACTCTATTGGAAAGATGGGTTCTTTTCCAAATACTAGGTAATATGGTGAATAGCCTGTGGTGTTTCCCCACATTGTTTGGTATGCCCACAAGGCTTTGGGCAATCTTGAAGCCCAGTTGCATCTGTGTGATGCAACTATTTCTGTCAATATTGCCTCTATCACTTTATTCGTGCTCTCTACTTGGCCATTTGCCTGTGGGTGATACAGAGTGGTAATTTTGTGATGAATGTGATAATTTTTCCATGTTGCAATGATTTTATTACCTACAAACTATGGTCCTCTGTCCATGATTATGTCCCTCGGGAGGACATATTGCACAAATATTTGGAATAGGAAATGAATCACAGAGTCCTCTGTAGCTTTTGGAACTGCCTCTGCTTCAACCCATTTGGTAACATACTATGTTGCTACTAGAATATATGTTTTCTGATTTGATGATGGGCTGATCGGACCAACAAAATCGAGTGTCAAACTCTCAAATGGTTCAGTTACTAATTGCGGGTTTAAAGGAATTTTGTCAGACTGTCTAGGGCATCCTACTCTTTGGCAACTGTAACAGGCTTGAAAAAATTTCTTAGCGTCTTTAAAGATTGTGGGCCAGTAATAACCTGTTTGCAAAACCTTGTGACCAGTCCTGCGATCTGCAAAATGTCCACCACATGATCTGTCATGACAAGCTTTCAGAATGTCAAATATTTCATCTTCGCAGATGGATCTTGTGATGTGCATATCTACCCCTGTATGAATAGGTACCCCCCCAATCCAAGAAAATCAGATACTACGTTGCACAATCTGTTTTCGTTCATTGGGGGTTAGATGCTTTGGTAGTTTGCCTACTACTAAATAATTCGCAACATCAGCATATCAGGGTGTCTTGACAATAACAACAAACAAATGTTCATCTAGGAATTGATCTTCGACTGCTACTGTGTCTGCTGGCTTTGGCATTCGTGAGAGAAAATAAACTCTAGGATTCTCTTTCCTAGGTCGATCTTTTATTGTGATGTCAAATTCATGCAATAAAATCAACCATCTTATTACTCTACCATTTGTAATATGTTTATTTGCTAAGTATTTTATGGCAGACTGATTTGTATATAAAACAATAGGATATCCAGTGATATAATGCCTAAATTTATTTAGAGCATGTATTACAGCTAAAAATCTTTTTCAATTACCGTATAGTTTAGCTCAGTAGGAGATAAATTCTTACTAATATAATAGATTTCATATGGTTTTTTTTCTTCTTCCTTCCCAAGGACTGCTCCAATAGTTGTGTCTGAAGCATTTGATGAAATTTGAAATGGCAGATCCCAATTTGGGCCTCTGAGCATTGGGGCTATTGACACAAGCTTTTTCAGATCCTCAAAAGCACAATCGCATTTATCTATCCAAATAAAATCAACATTCCCTGTCAATGCATATAGAGGTGTAGCTATTTGAGAAAAATTCTCTATGAATCTCGTATAATAACCATAAAATCTTAGAATATTGCATACCTCTGTCTATGTGATAGGAGTAGGTACTAATAAAATTATTTGAATTTTAGCCGGATCTACCTATATTCTAGCTGCTGAGACATAATGACCTACGATGAACCCTTTGGTCATCATCATATAGCACTTTTCATGGCTCAAGTAGAGCCTAGTGGCAATACATCGTTGCAGCACCTTTTCCAATGTGTCTACTGCTGGCTCAAAATCATCTCGATATGGTGTGAAATCATTCATATATACCTCTAGTCTTTCATTTATTAAATCTGAAAAGATGGTGATGATGGTCCTCTAAAATGTGGTAGGGGCATTACATAGGCGAAAGGGTAGGACTCTGTAAGAAAAGGTTCCCCAAGGATAGGTAAGAGTAGCTTTATCCTGGTCTTTTGGGCCAATCCGAATCTGATTGTAACCACTGAAGCCATCCAAGAACGAAAAGAATTTATTTCCAGCTAATGTGTCTAATACATGATCAATGAATGGAAGGGGAAAGTGGCATTTCCGGGTTTCTTTGTTTAATTCTCTGTAATCTACACAAATCTTCCATTTTCCATTCTTGTTTGGCACCACTACTAGTGGAGAGACCCACTTGCTATCGGAGGATGGATAAATAAAGTTTACATCTAAAAGTTTTTGTAACTTAGCTTTCACAATATCTTTCAGGTGAGGGTTGAGTCTCTGTTGGGGTTGGAGAATAGGTCTAGCATCCTTTTCTGTATAAATACGGTGAGTACACGACTGGGGATCAATTTCCTTCATGTCTGGATAATCCCATGCAAAAGCTTCCTTATATTTTCTCAGTAGTTGGACCAACTTTTCTTCTTGTTCATAAGTTTAGGTTTTTGTTAATGTTCAAGGTTTTTCCTAGCTCAATATCTATAGTTTTGTTGTCTGAAATAGAGGTAGTGGGTATTGATTGATATAAGTGTCTTCGAGGGGATCTTCTTCTAGTTCATTGTCAAATGCTGCCTCTATTATATGACATTATACATCAGATCTAGATTCAGATTGGTTAATGAAGTTGTTAATAATGTCATCCTATATTTGGTCTTTAAAATCAAGGGCATCTTCTATGGTTAATGGGCACCTAATGTTTTCTGTGTAGTATGATACAAGTTGTTTGTTAGTTTTCATTATTGTTAAACTTGGTTGGGTTGGAGGCTATAGTGCTAGATTCTTAATATTACTCTGTCTAGTTATAGTCATATTGCCTTGTCGGTAGCCAATGTAAGCATCAGAAGTCACTAGCCAAAGTCTACCTAAGATTAAAGGGTGTCCATTGAGTCGGTTCTTGGGGTTGCTTATCAGAAATTCACAAGGTATTCCTAGGAATCTACAGATACCATTACATTGTGTAGTGCACCTTCTGGCCTAACTACCGATCGGTTAGCCAGTTCCAATAAGGTGGTGGTTGGTTCCACTGATGTAATGCCAATTTTTTGACAAGTGGTGGTTTTTAAAATACTAATTTCATCGCCTAAATCAACTAGGGAATTTGAAAAGGTTTTTCCATTGATTTGCACTGTCACTATAGGATTCCCTGGGTCCTCATATTTAACAGGTCCTTCTGTTCCTAGTAATAGATCAGACAAGGTGCCAACTACTTGGACAGTTGGGTTAGTTGTTATTCTCCTCTTTGGATTTTTTATACATAACTCTTTGATGGCTTTTACATATATTGCGATATCTTGGATAGCTTGGAGGAGTGGGATTTTTATACACAAATTTCTTATTTCTCCTAGAAGATCAAAGTCAAGATGTTCTATAGGGCGTGGTATGATTAATCATTCTAGGAATGGGGGAGAAGACATGGTTGCTTGGTTGTGAGCTTGTTGTCTAACCACATCCTATTCTTGTAGTGGTTGTTTTGTAGGTAACGAATTTTCAACTTGAGCATTTTTATCTCCCTCAGTTTCTATTATGCACCCAAACCTTAATTGAAGGTCATTTCACTCCCTTACATTGGTTTCTAGTTTTGGTGTTTCAATTATTTGAACATATTGAACCGGTCTATTATTAGGGTTCAGGCTGGGTTGAGTTGGGAGTTGTGGTCTTAAGTTGGACTATGGATTTTGTTGTAGTGTATATGGTTTTGGTAGTGTAAGTTAAGGGAGAGGGATGGTTCCAGCTAGCTGATTCATTGGTCGTTGCCAGTTTGATTTCCAGGCTTGACTCTGTGACTTCGAAGGGGAGCATTCTATTGGATATGCATTGTTTTTTCATCATGGTGGAGAGTAGGGAAAGTTTTTCCAATTAGTTTGGCTTGTTTGATTTGGCCATGATGATGAGGGAAATGGTTTTTGTGACCAGCTTGGGAAGGGTGGCTAATTTTTCCACATTGTATTATCTTGTTGAGCATGATGTTTCAGAGGTTAGAAAGAATAATATGGATCGGAGGGCATACCTGGTTGTCATGGCTGCCATTGATGGCGCTGATTGAGTAGGTACACTGGTTCTAATTATTCTTTTGCTTCTTTGTACACTACTTCCAAACCAGGGAGTGAGGGGTAGTTCTCTATGGAGTGTTCTTTTGTACAAATAGCACAGACTTGAAATTCATCTGGTGGGCACTCTTTATGGTTGTGTTTCTTTCTACATCTAGGCCAGAGTATTGCCAGGTTTTTCTTTGCTTCTGATTGTTTCTGTTTAGCTTGCATAATACCGAGCTGCATTGTCAGAGTCCCTAATATATCAGTTTTAAAATTCTCCAGTAAATTCCTGATTTTTGTGCGGGTTACTCCTCTACCAGAGATCTTGTTGTCCCTTGTGAGCATGTCATGTTCTGTCCATTTTAGCCTTCTACTGCCTCTCAAACTCCTGATACATAAAATCAATAATGTCAGCAAAAATTTCCTGATATATGTCACATTTTCCCATAATGTTTAATGTTTCAACCCATTGTTCCTTCATCCCTTTAATTAATTTCATTTTTAATACACTGCCAGGTAAGGGTAATGATGCATAAGGAGATCTCTGAAGATTATATTGAAAACGTTCAACATACTCTTCTAGTGTCTCATTAGGTCTAACTACCATCTGAAATATTTCATCCTTTAATTCTCTAGACCTACAATAATCCTGATATTTCTTTAGAAAAGCACCTTTCATCTGATTCGAGTCATTTATAAAACCTCCACCTAACCCCAAAAACCATCGTAAAGCTGCTCCTTTTAATGTGGAGGGAAATAATTTTATCTTTTGGGGATCGATGGTATAGTCATACCCCTGGCATAATACATCAAATTCAAACAAAAATGCATCTGGATCTTCCGATGTTAGGCCATGGAATGTACGAATATGCTGGAGAGGAATGGCATTCATAGGTGCATTAGCTGTAGTATCTACAATGGGATATTGCAGTGTGGAGGTTTGAGGTGTTTGCTGGTTCTAGGCCATTCGATCAAATATGTGTCAATATCCTTCTGGGATTTCTAGGGAGTTATTCCTAGGCTGAATAGAAGGAGTACGAATGGCCTTAACAACACTTCCTTAGTATGGGATGATGACAGTTCCTTGCTAAACTAATATCTAGGGGGATCTTAGCTCTTCAAGTTTTTAGCTTTCTTCTAGATGATTTTGACAGCACTTACCTTATCTGGGCTACTTAGTGGCTGAACTATTCCAAGAGGAGATCTTGGTTCTTCAGTTTCCCCTGTTTCCCCTCCACATTCACAGAGATTACTAAGGTTCCCTTCTTGTAATGATTTTTCACTATAATTCTCAATTTCTTGAAAATATTTCTCCTTTGTTTGCTTGTACACCTCAGCAAAGTCTACAGATGGTGATTTTGTGGCCTAAAGGGAGCTAGTAGGTTGTCTAGAAGCAACATTTTCTAGGACCTACTGACGGCTGAGATTCTGCTTTTTTAATGATATCCTCTATAAAGGTCGATTGGCTAAGGGTCACCGGTCCCTTAGATTTATCAGGTTTGGGTAGTGGTTTTGTATTCTCTTTAGGCTTTTTCTTCTTGGCCATGCACACAAATAAATACTTATTTCTACCCAAAATAATCAACAAATCTACAGGAAAGTAGGCAGGGGAGCAGGGTTATTACATGCTCCATACATAGGTTCTTACCTTCCATTTTTAAAAACCAACTCTCTCCTAGAAGGTACTCACACTACTCTCATTCCAAAAGAAACAAACGGCTACACTCTCCCTAGCAATGACACCAAAATGTTGAGTGATAAAAGGTGTCCTTTTAACCCCTATTTATCCTACATTAATTATCAATCCAGGCACAATTTTTTATCTCAAGAGTGTACTCAGTCTGAGGCGATCACTTGTTTAAGAGAAATGTTTGCAATATAGTGCTTGCAAAAGTAAATGAATGTTAGAAACAAAATCTAATTGTAATGGTAAGAAACCTAAATACTCTGTAACTAAATCATGTATTCAACAACCATCAGTCATGGATTCAGTAATGATAACTCTTTCCCCTGTAAACTGATGTAAATGAAAATCAATCACAGACAAGACCTCCAATTTGAGAACTTAGATAGCAGTAGTAAATGTTTGTTACAGTTGGAGATCTTTCTATCCACACTAAAGAAAATAATGGAAATAATAATTCGATTAGCAGAAAAGGAACAACAACTAAATCTATTGAAAAGGTCGAACAAAAAAGCTTAATCTATAGAAATGAATTGAACAACAATCTTAACCGAAATTAATTAAACAATAATCATTAACTAATAAAGGAACAACAAACCTAATTAAGTGTAACAACACAACGAATATAGAGTAACTGAATCAGTAATCTTATTCTAGCATTATGGACATTAACCACAAGTACAGAGGAATGACAATTGCAGCTATAATTGAATGATAATTAAATGAAAAACAATTGCAATTGTAAGTGAACTGTAGTTAAATGAAAAACAATCGCAACTATAAATGAACAACAAAATCCAAATTAAACAGTGAAATATTGTTTCAAAATGAACAACATCACATTTTAAGTAGTGAATAATAATCTTGCTATCCAATTATGATATCGATATAATAGAGAAATTCAGTGAAATGTTCAAAAACAAAAGATTATTGAAGAAAGTGAATTAAGGATGCAAAGGAAATCAAACCACACACGACTGTAATTGTAAAATATTGTTACAAGAAGCAAGTGGATCCACTAAGGCCAGGGCCTTAACCACCAAGGAAGCACTGCTACGTTTACTCCAGGATCAAATAATGGAACAACAACTGAGTTATATATTAATCATATATGGCAGAACGCTATCACTCTTCAAAGAGAGTCGATGATAAAAGTTGAGATTACAATAGTAAGTTCTACAAATTAGTAATAATATATGCCCCCTGGGCTACCAGCGTTGTCCATTTTTATAATGGCCAGGCAGAAGTATCAAGAGTATAGATAAGTGTTGAAGCATCAATCCCTATATCTTTGATCTCCAGTTTATCGTTTTGTCTTCTTCTACTGATGTCTTGTTTTCTCTTCCTTTTCTTGGATCAAGCGCTCCGATCTTGATCTCCTTGTCTGGATACAACTTCTTGTCGAATGGACAACAGTTTCTTCTGCTTTATCCTTTCCTCCTAAATAGTGATTTTCTATTTCCTTTGCTTTCTGTATAGAAAAAGACAATAATTAGTTATTTTGTATCAATCACAAATCTCCTTAATTCTATCATAATTCTTTAACATATTACCATCTTATAATGTAAAGGATTTATGATTCAAAGGAAAAGATAAAGAAATAAATGGTAAATACATACCTTTTCCATTGCTCAACATCCACATGTATTTGAGTAAACTCATTCATTCACACCTGGTGCACTATACTAGGTTCCTTAGGGTCAATTTTCACTATTAGTGTGTCCCCTCACATTTGTTAATGGTACAACCAATTGAATAGTAATTACATAGTTTCTACCATGATTGAAATCAACACACCTATTTTCATGTCCTAGATTCATACTGTTTGCGTTATGCAGAATGCCATGGGTTAGAGACACCTCACTCTTATATGGAACCCTTTGAATGTTGTGTTGGAGCTATGTATCATCTATATAATTTGAGAACTACTTCGAGACTCCTGTTTTATGTTTCCATAGTCCTGTTAACGTGTAATATAATATATATCCACATTGCATTTGTTGGTGGAAATGATATTTCTGATGTGTGACATAGATCCACTTTGTATTGTTTGTTGCATGTCTTAGAATTTCATGTCATCGATCCATATTGTATGTTTGGTAGCCATGCTTAGTTTCTCTTTATGACCAGTCATGGGTATGCCCGGGTTAGGGATTTTATTAACAAAGATGAGACTACAACATTTTATTTTCTCCAATCCAACTTCACAATTTGGATCTTTCCTCCCATTTTGGGCTGTGAGTTTTATTTTAATGCATTTTTCCTATCAATTTCTGTTATGACCTCTTGGATTAGGGGGAATCGGTTATGACCCTATTTTAAACTTTGGTATAGTGGAATGAACAATTTTAACATACCTCAGTTGTTTGTTAAAACACATCCTCTTTCATCTTTTCTTTTAGTTATGTGGGAGTTATTGCATGGAAAAAGGGTGGAATTACACAATTGAGAAAAGGCCATAATTGAGGAAAAGGTTTCTAGAGTTTTTCATTCCTAAATAGATCAACTTGACCCTCTTATGTATGAGTTAGATACAGGTCCATTATTAGAATTTTCCTAACTTTTCAAACTGCTAGGTGTATAGGTACATTCTCCTAGAGGATAGAATGAACCTATATAATATCACCAAGAGGAAATGAGTATAGATCTAGGATCCATATTGTTGCATGACTGCTCTGCTAGATTTTGGAGAAGGAGGTCATGTGACAAGTTGGAGGAGAGGAGCTCATTACTTGGATATCTTATCTTTTTTATTTTCCATTGTTGATTAATAAAAGTTTATGTTTCATTTCACTTATATGTCATTTTAATATGTATTCATGTGCTTTTCCTTTATGCTAATTTTCCATGTGCAAAAGGCAAGTTTCCTTTGATTGTTTTGTAAATATGCAAATCTAGTAGATTATGGTAGCTAGAAGCAAGTTTTTCAAGTGGAAGTGGGATCTTTCGTATTGAACCCAACAATCTACAATGAATTGTGAGGGATCAAGTGCATCTCCTAAATTTTCCTATTTGAAATATTATAAAAGGATGTTATGTGTGCTTAGGAGTCTAAAATATTTTCTTTCATTTCTCTTTACACATACATACACCTTCTTCTATGTATATTTTTAGCTAATATACTGGGTTAAAAGTAGCCTAATCCAATTAGTTGAAATTCTCACATAAAAAAAGATAGGAGAGAAGGAGGAAAGACAAAGAGAAGGAGAGAATAGAGAGGGGGCTAGGAAGGGAAGAGGAAAAGACGTAGACATAGAGATTGAGGGGGGAGATATGGGGGGAGGCAAAGGAGAGAGGGAGGGAGATACTAAAAATTTAGAAGGGTAGAGAGACATAAAGAGAGAGAAAGAGACTGATGGGGGAGGGATAGAGGCAGGTGGTATAGAAAAGGAGAGGGAGGAAGGAAGAGAGAGAGGAATTGAGATAGAGAGGGAAGATCAAAGACATAATGATAGAGGGGTAGAGAGAGTGAGTGACAAGGGAGATATTGAGAGAGAGTGAGGGAGATATGGGAGGAGGGAGGAGAGGGAAGGAAATGAGAGGGAGAGCAAGAGAATGGGAAGAGAGAGAGACAGGGTGGGAGACATAGAGATGGAGGGGATAGAGAGAAGGTGATAGGGTGAAACACTAGCTTCCAACCCCAATCTCATCTATGACATGGAATCGAAATCCACACATTCGCATGATGTTTCACTACATTCACATCATCACCATTTATAACTATGCAGTGGTGGGGTTCCCTCCCACACATACCCACCACTCACAACTCACTTTAGATTGTCAATATGTTAGCCCTTTCCTTTGAGAAATCTATTCAAATCTTATTTACATTTTAATATTTGAGAAATATTCAAGCGTGTCATGATCCTCCATTCCAGAATTGCATAGATATCAATCATGTTAAGAAAACAAGGGTCACAAAAAATGGGTGCTACATATGGAGGGGGAGAGTGACAAAGTTGGAGGGTGGAGAGAGTTAGAGAGAGATATATAAAGACAAATATGGGGGAGAGATATAGATGGAGGTGGGAGAGAAAGGAGAGAGGGAGGGAGAGAGATGGAGTTGGAGGGGGAGAGAGAGGGAGGGAAAAATAAAGAAATAAAGAAAGAAATGTGTAGAGTGAGGAGTGACAAAGGAGATGGAGAGAGATGAGGGATGAAGAGTGGGTGGAGAGAGAGAAGTGGGTAGAGAAGAGGTAATGGAGAGAGATTGATATATATGGAGAGAGAGAGAGAGAGAGAGAGAGAGAGAAAGAGAGAGAGAGAGAGATCATTTGTGTTTGGGGGATAATATTGAGAGAAAAAAAAGAGAGATAGTGGGGTATGTATATGTATATTGATGGTCGAGTTAGATTGAGGGAAGGAGAGAGAAAGACAGAGAGAGGGAGGGAGAGGAAGAGAGCGAGAGATATAGAGAAGAGTGGAGGGAAAGAAAAAAAGATGGAGGGGAGAGAAAGTGGGAGACAAAAGGCATGAAGACAATTATAGATACTATATAGTATTATATAATACCAAACACTATTAACCATAGAGGAAAAGGAGGTAAGGCTTCTACAAAATGTAAAGAAATTTGGATTTATAAATCCATGTATATTTCTTTTTCATTGGAATAGATGAATTGATTTTAGTGCAGATGTTGCTTCTTGATCGTATTTGGTTAATTGCACTAGATGCACTGATTTCACTATAGTTATTGATTTGTAATCCTATTTGGTTTCTTTCCTTATATGCATTGATTTTAGTGTAAATGTTGATTTCTAATTCTATTTGACACCTTTTACTAGATGCATTGATTTCACTATATATTTTTATTAATCACATTGTTTTATTGTTTATACTAGATGCATTAATTTCAGTGTATATGTTGAGTTGTAATCCTATTTGATTGCGTGCACTAGATGCATTGATTTCACTGTAGACATTGGTTTATGACGTAATATAATGAGATATATGATGTACAATAATTTCAAAGTAATTAGATTAATAATATACATTGACTTTAGTGTAAGCATATAAAAACTACTAATGATGCGCATTGATTTTTTTTGTCTTAGTAATTCAACCATAAATAAAATCCTTGAATTTTCCTCTTTATGAAAATGTTCACATACCTAAAATATTTTCCCCTTGAAGATATAAACTGTTTATAATTAACTACATTCTTATCATTCCCATTTACCATAATTCAACATTGTTATTCACTTTGAATTCAAATGAGGTAATAGAAAAAAACTACCATTGAATCTTACCTAAGGTTTGACACTCCATGGAGAAACACTCTATTATTATTGGAAAGAAAGAGAGACAAGATATGGCATTTACTATAATAGCACGAGCTAAATATTTAAATGGTATATGATTTCAACCACCCTTTTCAGGCGATCGATATGAAAAGATGAAAAAATTAACATGTGTCACAATCATAACAATACAAGTAAATCGTTTGAGAATGATCACAATGGAGACTATTTGTCACTCACTACATTCTCATTATTCACATTTTCTATGGTTGCATTATCACTTTACATTAAAAAAAATTATTTCATCATTGAAGTAATTAAAATTCTCTATCATCTCAGAAAATTATGGTAATTGAGAAAATTTAAAATTAAAATAATAGGATTAATAAGATACATACTTACCATATTTATGATCCTAAGACTAATTAGATGTCCAACAAATTTTGTATGAATACAGGTGATTGAAACTAGCCTATATCCATCTCAACCTAGGATTTATCAATCATCGAGAGGGATCAAATATCTCAAGGTGTAAGCCTTTCCTCAGGTTTTGCACTAGAAAAACAGGTTTTCGCCTTAAGATGTTTGATCCCTCTTGATGCTTGATAGATCTAGGGATAATATGGACGTAGGCTAGTTTATGTTTTCCTCCATATTTATGTAGGAGTCAAATTGTATTTCTGTAGACTTACTATTGGTTACTAGCCTTCAAAATTGATTCAAGTTCATCTACCTGAGTAAGAAATTTACTTATCCATTTCACATATCAATTTATTAGTTCTTGCCAAAGAAAACCTATAAGACAATTTTCCTATCGACCATTGTTAACATAGCATTGAAAATTGTATGTTATAATAATTTACGTAATTTTTTCTAGAAGATAATTTCTAGCTTGAGTTGGAGGGAATAAGTGGCCATGCCAAAAAAATTTACAATATAAAAATTGAATTTTATAATTTTTTTATTAATTTTAGATTTTTATTATTAACTAAGTCAAAATTTAAATGTTTACACTCATTTCCAAACATTATGACATCTCTCTCATAATGGATTTTATATTACTTTTAATCTTTTATTATCTTCTAATCAATCTAACATATATATGTTAAATGTCAAATGTTTATAAATATTTATGCCTACACATCTCTCCCTATGTTAGGTTGTAGAGCGCCCCTTAGTGCAATTATCCTGATTCTACAAGAATTCTTAATCTTGTTAAATAATGAATCCATATAGGTGAGGATTGTTTTAGAACATGCATAAATATCTAGACGTTGGGTTCACAAAACTCTATAATAGGTCATTCTTAATATTTAAATTATGATAATAAATATACATTAATTTAAATATATAGATATAATCAAATGAAATTTCACATTATTGGATGTAATATTTCTTAAAGTTTTCATATTATATTTAAGGTAATCAAAGAAATATTGTTGTTATGAAATAGTTTTTATAAAGAATTGAAAAATATATAAAATAAAGTTAAAATAACATAAAAATAAAGATTATTTTTATTAGTGTTTTTAAGATTTATGCCCAAGAACTTGCTCATCAGGGCAACAAATTATAAGAGAGAGCATTCTATAAATAGTGATTTCTCACTTCCCCTCCCATTATGTCTATGGCTTTAATGGTGATAATATATTTAATTAATACATTATTATGTTTATTAATGTGTTTAATTGTTATTTTTATTTTTAAATATGTGTCATCATTATGTAGGTGAATTACTTAACATGGCCATCGGAATGTAAGAGGGCCATTATTTTATAAGTGAAATAATTCTGTCATCCCCTCCCATTATGATGACAATATATAAAATTAAGGCATGCATTAAGTTGCAACTTTGATGGGATTGTGATGTATATCATTAATGTTGATGAGTTAATGACTCTTTGTTAAGTCAAAATAGAGTTATTATAATTAATAACACTAAAATGAATTTATATTTCAATATAATGATATAAATAATACTTTCTAAATTAAGGTCTCAAAATTGAAGCCAAGGGATAGGGAAAGCCTACCACCCTATTGCCTCTCTCTGCATTAAAGAGGGTGAGATGACATAGCCATTCTATCTCATGTAGTCACACATGCCAATAGAATTGGGATACTATTACATTAAGATGGCATACTCACTTCCATTTGGTGCTCTTGTCTCCCTTGTTGTTTCCCTTGAGTTTGTTTGCTTCATACAAGGTGATTCCTACCTACAAATAGAATATTTTCACTATGACACTAGATATTCTAGATCACTAGATTATGAAGGCCCATGACCTTGGGTCTTGTACCCTGATCATACCCACCTTTTGAATGTGTTTCGAACCTAGAGTAAAGGAAAGGTAAAGGGAAATTCTAGTATGGGTATTTTTGGCATCTAAGGAGAAGGGAACTTTGAAAACACCACTTTAGAGTTGATGGGCTATCAACACAGGGGTAACTCTTCCTATGTCTAGTCTCTAATAGTTTTCGAACTTCATTTCCTATGCATGGTGCAATTATGTTTATTGCCTACAGGGTGACTTGGCGGTGTCAAAATCATTTTGATTTTTATGGTTAATTTGGTATATTTTCTCCAACAAAAGCTACAAGACATAATTTCCCTCTTTCCATCTTGTGTCTTACCCTATCCCTTGGTCATTCTAGATCAAATAGTTAAATATCCTCATGACTATGTCCTAGTTTAGCTTCAATCAGTTCACTAGTCTATTCCTCCTTTGTGGATTGGTGAATCCCTCTCCATGTATAATCCTTAATGTTATGCCTCATTAGAGAATGCACTCTCAGTAATATTGTAAACGTCATACCCCTCAGTAAGGCCCCATGCCCAGAATCAAGCCTAGTCTGCGAGTGTTATCTTTCATTCTATGAGTCCACCTAAACATAGGAAAAAATATAACAATTGGAATATTTAACCACCAATTATAACCAAACCCATAATTTCTACAGTTCAAACTTAATTTTCCTAGTAGGGACCCTAGTCACACTATGTTAGGCCCCTATACTACTAGTGTAACCCTTATTGTTATTAGTACAACCCACTTATTATATTGATGTACCCACATAGTGCCCATATTGTTACTATTGTACCCCATATAAGCCCACTAATGTTACTATTGTGGCTTCATATTATTATTGTTAGGTCGGCTGGGTTATATTGTGACTCCTTAGACTCCTATATATAGAAAGGAGGTTTTGTCATTTGAATCATCAAAGAATTGTTCATTTATGTAATGTAAAGGAGGTTTCCCCCTCAAAGAGGTTGAATTCTAATGCATTGATCTATCTTTTCTATCTTTTCTTGAGCTGGTTTCATAACATTTGGTATCAGAGCCTTGGATTGTAGGGTTTCGCTACTCCAAAACGGTCATCGTAGAATTTTCGCTATAACTTTGTTTCTGTGACGTTTCAGAAGTCGCAAAAAAAACCCATTGGAGAAGAAATCTCGCTGAACCTTGGGTCCGAATTTTAGAGGGTTTTGCACGATATTTGCGGAGATATGATCTGAGGAAGTTGATCTTGTTGCAAACCCCTGAATTACATTCAAAACAGGTGACCTGGGGAAAATCGTCATAACTCTCTCTCTGAGCATCAGTTTGAAACTTCGTAAGAAGGTACAGAAAGAGGACGGAGTGTAGCTTCTTGTGTGCATTTTTTAGATCCAAAGGTCGAAACAGTGACTCGTGGCAGGTCGTACAAATTCTCTTTACTGAACTAGTCTATAATCAAGTCACTGTGGGAGATTTCGCATAACTCTTCCTTGGAGAATCCAATTTGGGTCAGACTTGTGGCATTGGAAAGAGGACACAGAGGGATACTACAGGTCAGAAATTCAGAACTAGATGATCGGAAAGTACAGAGATACATCAGAGCAAATATCGAGCTCCTACAAAGTGAAAAAAGGTATGTAGATTTTCTTAAATTTTTGCTTAAGCTTGGTTTGAAAATTTATTTTGAAGGAATTCAAAGGGCATAGTAGAAATTATTATCGGTAACTGATGCCCCGAGGAAAGAAAATGCAAACACCTAGTAAGGAACCTGAAAGCTCTAGCATGACTCATGAAGAAGAGGAAGAAATGCTACATGATATATCAAAATTACAAGACAAAGTGCAAAAAATGTCAGCCTCACAAAAGCTAACAGAGGCTAAGATAAATGGCATAGAATCTAAGATAAAGGGCATGGAAGCTAAGATGGACGATTTGAAGATGGATTTGAAGACAGACATGGAAGAATTGAAGATAGATTTGAACACAAACTTGAAGACAAGCATGACAGATATGAAGACAGATTTGACAAATTTTCTACAAGAAATACTTACTAATGGTGAAAAGGTAGTAAAGGAAACTCATGATGCGAACAAAAGAAATGTTAATCATGATTCCATAGACTCTAATGTGGGATCGAAGACCTATCATATTCCAAAAAAAATCGATATGAGGAAGTTTGATGGCAAGGATCCCGCAACATGGATATTACAGATGGAGCAATTTTCCGATCTCAATAATGTGCAAAACACACAAAAGGTACGTATTGCAACTTTATATTTGGAACCAAATCAGTTTGTATGGTATCAATGGCTTTCTCTCGTAAAAAATTTATCAGTTGGCCAATTTTTACGGAAGAATTGAGAGCACATTATGAGGATACAAAAAGCAACACTTTTTTTAGCCAATTGATAAGTCTCAAACAAAAGGGTTCAATAATGGAGCACATTGAGGAGTTCCAAAAATTGAACATAAGGGTAAAAGATATTCCAAAGGAGCATAGGATTGATGTGTTCATAGGGTCTTTAAAGATAATATCCAACATGATGTTCACCTTTGGGAACCTGATTCATTAGAGAAGACATTCAGGTTAGCAAGAAAAATCGAAAGCAAAATTATGGCAACCAAGAAGCATACCACTCACAACTATAAAGATGGAAGTGTTATCCCTAGTCTTCCACAA
>APFE030459299.1:10012-45589 GCA_000404065.3 Pinus taeda | reverse complement strand
GGACAAAGCAGTCCAAGAGACCTTGGGATGTGAATCCCAACGGTCACCAAATGTACTATAAATATATATCAGATTGTTAATAAAAATGTATCGCATGCTTTATCTTTCCTAATTGTTCTCCCTCACCATGTCTGTTTAACAGAATTTAATAAAATGAAATTGATTAAACTAAAACATAAAATAATTTGGATAATAAATAATAAATAATGAGTGAAAATGATCAAATATATAAAGGAATCCTTTTTAATATATAAATCTATGCAAAATAAAAATTTATATAAATTTTAAGAATTCTTTAATATCATTGAGTATGTTATACATTATTTATTCACCATATAATAATATTTAGGTAAATGCATGTGGAAGTTGAAACTTTATCATGCTCTACATTTCACTACACAGGGAGATGATATTCTCCATAAAAGTGTTTTGGGATGTTTAGGGTACCATTCAATTCCTTGCTTTCTTCCAAATGATGAAGACAATAACAACTCTCTCAATTCTAGTTATGACCCCTATTCCTAAACTTATTAATGACATTTTCTCATCTATATAGTGCAAGCATCTCACTTTAACATTGCTTTTCTACCAACACATTCCGTTGTCGTATTCTTTTTGGAGCTTGGCAAGGGAGAAACACACAAGCACTTATTTTCTTTGCAGCTTAGCAAGGGAAGCCCACACAAGTAATTATTTTATTTGCAGCTTGGCAAGGGAAGCCCACACAAGTAGTTATTCTTTTGAAATGAAGTTACATCGAATGTGGAAAAATGTGTTCTTTTTGGGATTAAGCCACATAGATTATTAAATGAAAAAATAGCAATTGCCAACCTAGATAGTTTAGAGAGCTCTTGAGGTATCTCTCCAGACAAATTAGTTTTTCCAAATCCAACTCCTCCAAAAGTAGATATGGTACTAAGAGATGCAGGAATTTTCCCTTCCAATTAGTTCCAAGATAAAGACGAGTCCAACTTTTCCAACTTTACTAGATGACCAAACACTATTGGTATGGGACCTGTGGAGTGGTTAGAAAAAAGGAAGAGAGTCGATAGCTTAGTGCACTTGCTAAGAGTGGGAGGGATGCTGCCAGTCAAATTTACTAGAAAACCAAAGGAGTAATTAGTGTGGTTGTATTGTCTGGGAATGCAGGGTGGATAAGAAAGTCGCGCTGCTGGCGTCAAGAATTTCAGGATGTTGGAGTGTAAAGTAAAATACATGAAAGAAACACAATATTAAAATAATGAATGTTGATGCAAAGTGCATACAAGTCGGTGGAGAAAGAATACATCTAGTCTTAATAATAAGTTCAGTGTACTTTGTCCATAAATTGGGAAAAAGTGAAAAACCTTAAAAATACATGTGGTTCGGAACACGCAGACTAAGAATGGCATCACCTTAAGGTTTAAAGATTGACATGGTGAAATGGGGAGGGGGCAACAACCGGGAGAGAGTTCTATGAATGGACTAAAGGGATATATAAAAGCATGCCTCATTCATAATCATTTACACTTGATTTGTTCCATTTGCCTTATGGTTTATTTTTGGGTTTTATTTAAGAGAGATGTTTTAGAGATTTATAAAAGTCATTAAAAATTATAGAGGTGAATAAATGCTTTTTAGATTAATCATATTATTAGGATTTGGTCGATGTTTCGAACCAATTAATGTGGTTGACGTAGGGTTACTCAGCTTACACCCACAGAATGCATGTAAAATGCATAAGCGCATTTGTCCCAGGAATTCTAACTTTCTAAGGAGTCAAATCTTCAATTGGATATTGAATGGTTTAAGGCCCCCTTACACAAGTCTTATGCGGAATGATTTCATAAATCAACCACAGTCGAACCATTAGTCAATATCCTTTCTATCGGGACTGCTTAACCCTTATCTGCGCATATTAGCCATACCCACTCTTATCTTTGGTTATGCGTAAACTTAACCCATAAAACCTTATCCCCTTTAATTCTATTATAACCCTCGTATAATGGAAATATACACAAACACACGGAAACTTATATTTTCCTCTTTTCCATAGCCTTGGCATGTTTATCAATGCATACCTTTATCAGGCTCATTCTCCACCATTGATTTCTCTCTATCATATCTGAGGGTTGATGGCTTTTCCTGATCAATCAAACTTGCATGACAATCCTCCACCATTGATCTCTGCGTAGTGGATCCAACGGTCCACAACGATATCGGGTAGACAACAAGCATGAGTATTAACCACCCGATAAATTAGTTTCCTCTATCCTCCTCGCTGCTACATGTAGCTCAGTTAGTGGAATCGGGCGACTATCCTTCAATACCACTTACCATCCTTCCTCTGCCCAATAATCTACTTTCGCTTAATAATCTGCCTTTCATCTTGGTTAACATCTGGACTTGCTCGCGCCCAATAACTGTAGATCTTCAATCATCGACGACTACAACGACCCCTCTAGATTCCTCTTCCGCCAACGCTATCAGTTAATCTCCATCGTTCATTCTTTAACTCAATCGTACTCGATTTAATATTGGCCTCTTATTATCTGACAACCTCGTCCGTTGATCTCTGAGATCCAACGAATCCTATGTATCGATGACTCACCTCTTCTTCATCCCTTTGCTTTGAATTTACTTCGTTTCTTCAACGTTTACTCTGTGTTTTTGTGTTTTCTTCAGGGTTTCATTCTTCTTCTCTTCCACTGCTCAACTCTCTCTAAGCTTAACTTCATGAATTCTCACTTCTCTATCTCTCCAGAGCTTCACTCTGATCCTTCATTTGGATTCAAAGACCCACTATGATTCTTCTGAATCATTCTCCTCTCTGTGTTTCGCCGAATTCTGCCTGCACACAACTATTACAGAATTTCAATTCACTATAATTCAACACTGGAAACACAGTTATACATGTTTTAAATTAGCCTATGTATTTATAAACATAACAATGATTACAAAATGAGAATCTATGTCTCTCAGGCTTGATCTTCAACATCAGTGGCCTCCTTCTTCACTCTGCTCGTAGGCTTACATTTATACCAGAAAGGTAATTCTAGTTCAAATCCTCAATCTACTGAACTAACTCCTAAATGTCCTATAAGTCCACTTCTAACTCCAGTTAATCCCTAAGAACTCTCTCTAGTTCCTCGAATCATGAAACTACCTTTAAGAGTTTTAATTGACTTCTAGCTCTCTCGTCATTATTAACCACCCATGTTCTTCTTCATTCGAGAGCATTTACAAAATATCTCACATTATCTAATTAATTCCTATCCTACTCACTCAAAAGCCTAAATATTACATTAATTCAACACTTAGGAATCCAACTTCCTTAAAACACATGACCCCCCTCTGTCTCTAAAATACAATGATTTTCTCTTGGGTTGAATGCTCCTGCATTAGACTCCCAAAGTAGAAAATATTCATGATCTCCTGATCACGTGTCTTCATAAGTTGATAGAAAACCTCCAGGGTCCCAAAGTTTAGTTTGTAGTTGCCCAAATGCCTTGCACCTTTGTTGTTGTTGTATGCCTACTGTATTGTGTTTCATCTTCCTCTTCTTGTCAATTAGGTTCAAGTTCTGATTGATCATCCTTCTTGTTGCTACCAATTTCCTCCACATGGACTATTTCATCATCAATTGCCATAATTCTTCAATCTCTATCTCCGGTTCATCCTTGGACAGGTCCATATTCTACCTCTTACTTCTTCCTCTTTCTCTTTGCTTCAGGTTGTTGTTGCTGTCCACTAACTCTTCAAATCCACTTTCTCTTTGCTTCAGGTTGTTGCTGTTTTCCACTAACTCTTCAAACTGCTGTAGGTTACTCCCACTTTATAGTTGTTAGTTTACTTTTTCTTCAACTTTTGCTCTTGTTACCATTGTAGACATTACTCTTGCTCTTGCTCCAACTCTTGCTTTGACTACTACGCTTACTGCCTCCCTTTCAGCCTTACCCTCTTTCATTATTATTTTTGTCTACATTGAATCATGACTTTCAAGCATTCTCTTCAGCAATTGAGCATCTCTGTTCTATGGATTAAATTCTTCCACATGATCTTCTTCTTTCATCTTTATTTGGCTGCTCATTTGTGCCAAATTTTCTCCAGCATCTGCAACTAAACCTGCACTCGCAAAACACTTGTTAAAATAAAAAACATAAGGATCTTGTGTATTATCTTCCTTTGGTAGAAATTCAATTTGCTTCTCTATTTCTTTATCCTATGTCAGCACATCAATATGTTGTTTTGAATTCTCAAAAGAATTCATGAGATTGTCAGCTAGTCTCTCCTCCACATCATCTACTCTAATGATGTCTTTTTGTCCTTGTTCACTGTAGTGAACTTCTTCCTTCTCACTCAGTTCTGACTTTACAACTTGAACACTTACTTTTTGGTTTTCTAGCCTTTCTTCCAAAAGACTTAACTCATGCCACAAATTTTCCATCTTGCTTGGAATTTCTCCTAAAAGTTTCGTTTAATCCTCATTATCTTCTTCTTTGTCAGAAGCATAACTTATTGACACTATTTCTTCATTCTTGATTAGAATAAAATTCTGATCCTCGATCTCTTTGATAGTTTTATATGTCTATCCATCACTCTCCCTTTGATCATTTAAGAAAATTAGTTCCTCATTACCAATAACAACTTCCTTATCATAAGACATGGCTGTCTCATCTCTACTGAAGAGATTTCCTCCATTACGCATGGAATTTATGAACTCCTTCTGCTGTAATAACTCAACTTGATCGTCCTTTGGAAAGTAGTCGTCATCATACCTTGGAAAATTTCAGCTTCATTCAAGACAGTTCCATAAAATGGTTTGTCTTCTATAATACTTGCATTTAGGCACAACTTGTTAGTTGTAAAACCACAAGACCTCATGACCTCATCTGATGATTCAATCACCAATTTCTCCTGTTGTTCCAAGTCCTTTTCATGACTTAGGAATATTTCTATGGTCTTCTCCTCAATCTCCTCAAGCTCTTTATTTGATTGCTTGATAACCTTCCCCAACTGTATATGATACCTCTCTATCTCATCTTCTTCTAGAACAAAATTTAAATTCTGCTTGTCTTCTTCCTCCTTTATGATAATATCAGCAAATTGTCATTCTTTACATGTTTCACCTGCAAACACACACAAATTGCCAGATTTAAAACCATGTGACCCTTTGGCCTCACTTGAAGTTCCAATCTTCAAGTCTCCATCTTCACTCAAAACTTCACCCTATTCTGCTTCACAAATGGGCACTTCCATTTTTGTTTCCAACTCAGCTTCTCTGATTTTTTCCATTAGCCACCTTACTTGCCTCTGTTGTAGTCTTCTCTGTAACTTATGCCACCTCACTGGCTTCTTCCTCAAGACCCAATCTAGTTTTTGACTTTCCTCAAGTATCATTCTTAATGCATCGAGTTGTTCTTTTAACTTTGCAATTTATTTGTCAATTTCCTCTTGACTCATCCTCTTGCCATTTGCCTTGGCATCCTCTTTCTTCATCTTTCTTCTATTGTGGTCTTCCTCAGAACCTCTGCTATGACTATTAGTAGCCATCTTCTTCTCCTATATCTTCATGAGCTCCTCACTCACTCGCTATGAGTTGCATTAAAGCCTCTGCAACAACAAGTCCTCCTTGTTGTAACTTACCTCACCAAGCTTTCCTCTGTACTTGGTCTTTTGGCAAGCACTTGGTTCTCTATCTCTGGAGCCTCCTTTGAGCACTTCTCTCTGCTCCTTCTAGCCTTCAACTCTTCTGCATCTCCTAGGAACACAACTGTCCTCTTGTATTTCAATCACAATGAAATACTTGGTTCTGACCACCTTCTTTCACTTAAAAAGTGTTAGCAGCTTCTTTCATCCCTTAGCAATTCTACCCACATCCTTTGTAGAATCGCCTTTGTGATCTGCAACAATACCTCTGTAGTAACAAGTCTCCTTCTTGATACATATGCTTTACTAAGCTTCTCTTCTCTCCTGAGCTTAGTCTCTTAGCATTTCTCTGGTTCTTTCCTTTGGAACCAATTCAGGCACTCCTTGCTCTAGATGTTGCAACCTTCTCACCTTCTTATGCTGTCACCTGCATATCAATGTTACTCAAGCCAAAGATCATTCTTAAGCTTTCAAAAGTTTGCTTCTCAGTTTCCTTTTGAGAATACTCTTATCCTCTTTGTCCAACCTTTAATTAGATTCTTCAGATTCACATTTGAGTGAATCTCCACTTTCCTCAAGGAACAACATCATGGTGTTTTCCTTATGTTACTACCTGTGCAACAATATAAAAACCACATATTCTACAATATTCAATCAAATCAAAACAAAACATATTACCTCACCTTCAAGATCTCTGCATGATCTTGTTACACCATTCCACCTGTACTTTGAATGGATTGTCCTCTGTTTATTACATCTGCAAGTTCTGCTACACATCATCTCTGTGTGCCTACCTTCTGTCAGATTAGAATCTAATCTTACCTTGCCTGCATAAACATCTTTGACACATAACTTTGTTCTCAATTCTTTCACATAGAATTTCTTTCTTCTGTTTTAACACCAATTGTTTCAATTACAATTCTGCTTTGATACCAAAATGACGCAGGGTTACCCCACTTACACCCACAGAATGCATGTAAAATGCATAAGCACATTTGTTCCAGGAATTCTAACTCTCTAAGGAGTCAAATATTCAATTGGATATTGAATGGTCTAAGGCCCCCTTACACAAGTCTTATGCGGAATGAGTTCATAAATCAACCATAGTCTAACCCTTAGTCAATATCCTTTCTATTGGGACTCCTTAACCCTTATCCACACATATTAACCATACCCACTCTTATCTTTGGTTATGCGTAAACTTAACCCATAAACCCTTATCCCCTTTAATTCTATTATAACCCTCGTATAATGGAAATATACACAAACACACACAAACTTACATTTTCTGCTTTTCATAGCCTTGGCATTTTTATCAATGCATAACTTTATTAGGCTCATTCTCCACCGTAGATTTCCCTCTATCAGATCTGACGATTGATGGCTTTTCCTGATCAATCAAACTTGCGTGACAATCCTCCACCGTTGATCTACGCTTAGTGGATCTGACGGTCCACAATGATATCAGTAGACAATAAGCACGAGGATTAACTGCTTGATAAAGCAGTTTCCTCTATCCTCCTCGCTGCTACATGTCACTCGGTTAGTGGAATTGGGTGACTATCCTTCACTACCACTTACCATCCTTCCTCCCCCAGATAATTTGCTTTCACTTAATAATCTGCCTTTCTTCTTAGTTAACGTCTGGACTTGTTCGTGCCCAATAGCCATAGATCTTCAACCATCGATGGCTACCACAGATTCTCCAGATTCCTCTTCTACCAGCGCTATCAATTAATCTCCATTGTTCATTCTTTAACTCAATCGTACGCGATTTAATCTTGGCCGCTTATTATCTGACAACCTCGTCCGTTGATCTCTAAGATCCAACGACTCCTATATATCGATGGCTTGCCTTTTCTTCGTCCCTTTGCTTTGACTTATTTTGTTTCTTCAATGTTTACTCTGTGGTTTTGGGTTTTCTTCAGGGTTTCATTCTTCTGCTCTTCCGCTACTCAACTCTGTCTGAGCTTAAATATGCAAATTCTCACTTCTCTATCTCTCTAGAGCTTCACTCTGATCCTTCAACTGGATTCAAAGACCCACCATGATTCTTCTAAATCATTTTCCTCTCTATGTTTCCCCGAATTCCGCCTGCACACAACTATTACAGAATTATGATTCACTATAATTCAACACTCGAAACACACTTATATAGGTTTGAAATTAACCTCTGTATTTATAAATATAATAATGATTACATAACGAGACTCTCTATCTCTCAGGCCTGATCTTCAACATCAGTGGCCTCCCTCTTCACTCTGCCCGTAGGCTTACATTTATACCAGAAAGGTTCTCTTGAACTAATTTTGGTTCAAATACTTAATCTACTGAATTGACTCCTAAATGTCCTCTAAGTCCACTTCTAACTCCAGTTAATCCCTAAGAACTCTCTCTAGTTCCTCGAATCATGAAACTACCTTTAAGAGTTACAATTGACTTCTAACTCTCTTGTGATTATCAACCACTCATGTTCTTCTTCATTCTAGACAATTTAAAAAACATCTCACATTATCTAATTAATTCCTATCCTACTCACTCAAAAACCTAAATATTACATTGATTCAACACTCAGGAATCCAACTTCCTTAAAACACATGACCTCCCTATATCTACTAAAATACAATGATTTTCTCTTGGGTTGAATGCTTCTGCACGAGTGGTTCATCTGAAGAAGAAGGTGAAAAAATTACAGGTTGCCCATAATTAGCCATTGAAAACTAGCAAGGCAATGATGTATCCATGCTATTTATTCTTGAAGATTGACTAATTCTTTCACCTTGTCCCAAGGATGAACCCCATTAATTGGTTTGAAACATTGACCAAATCTTAATCATGTGATTAATCTGAAAGACATTTATCTACAATATAGATCACAAAAGTCTTAGATCTATCATAAAGGTAAATTAAAAAGAAAAACAATAATACAAAAAGAATTGTAAAAACTATGTTAGATTTATAAAAACTTTAGGGATGAAGGAAATATTAAAAACAGAATTGGTGGTATTGAGTAAAGATTTCATAACTTTGACTACCATATGTTTTTTTCTTTAAAATAATAGAAAAATTGCAATATAAAAAGGTAAGATAAGAGAAAGGGAAATGTCATTCTTATTATATAGTGATTTAAAATTTTAAAATATATATTAAAAATTTAAGTGATATGTATCAATTAATTTGTATAATTTAAATTATTAAAATTATTATATAATATTATAAAAGTTTATGAAAATATATAGTTGATAATTATATAAAAAGAATTCATTGTATTGATTGATAAAGATATTTTTTTAACTAGATTTTATAGGAATTTTGTTTATATTATATTAATGGATAAATATTTTTAGGCATTGGGTTTTTTTGGAGCAGTACTATACCATGTGCATTCATATTGGGGATATATATTTATGAAAAATGACATAACATTGGGGGATATATAGGGGGTAATTTTTTTTATATTGGCGGGGTAAAAGGTTTCTATATGGGGGCATAAAAATAGAGTTTAAAATTAAAAAAAAATTATAAACGAGTATAAAAGATGTTAATGAGAAAAACGAAATGCCTACAATATCAAGTGAAAGTAGGGGTTTTTTAAATTGGAAATGTGTATTAGGTTCATATTGGTATAGAGTTAAATAATGTGATTTTTAGAGGCATTTTCCAATATGTGGTCAAAATAAGGGTACTGTTTAATATGCCACAAACACATGTTATATGTGAGAGGTTCACTAAGAGAAACCCTTGTGTTCGTGGGTCCATATGGTTTCTTTTGTTTAATCAAAGAGAGAGGAATGACAACATAGAGATAAAAAAAATAGATAAAGAGGAATGACCTTATTCAAAGATGGAATTTGACAGGTAAATTTCCCATCATGAGGTGATTTTCCTATCAAATACAGTTTAAAAAATTGCAAAAATGTCAAGATCCTTCCTTGAAATTCTGAACACGAGTTACGGAGGTGTGAAAACTATCAGATTTGATAGGTGGTTCTATTTTGAAATTCCAACCCTGACCTTATTGACAATGTCTCCATATATGTGATGAAATATATTTTTGTAATGATGGAGGATACTTGACACCTTTTGCAAAGATGGATTTGATCTTGCTTGTATTAACTCATTGTTAAGAAGTTCATTAGTAGACATGAAGAGTATCTTCCTTCATTGTGATTTTGAAGAAGAGATTTACATGCAAAATAGGAGCCTCACCAAGGGAGTAATAGCATACCACGTGTGTTCATATTGAGGGAAATATTTTTAGGAAAAAATGACATAATATATTGAGCATATAAAGTGGGTGAATGGGTTTTATATAAGTAGGTGTAAATAATGGATCTCAAAGTTAATGAAAAAACATAAAGGGGTATAAAATATATTATTGAAAAATTGGATATCTACAATATCTAGTGAAAGTATGAGTTTTTTAAATTGGGAAGGTGTATTGGGTTTGTTTGATAGGAGGTTAAATAATGTGATTTTTAGAGGTATTATCAAATATGTAGTCGAACTAAGGGTATTGTTTAGTATACCATGAACACACATGATATGTCAGAGGTTCACTGAATGAAGACCTGTGACATAGAGTAGACATGGGGGTTCTATTGGAAATCTTTCATGATGCGTAGGCTTCAATAAAAATTATGTCCTGAATTGGCCCCTTGGCCTTGGTATGTCAGGATGGATTCCTTATTTATTTGGTGCATCTAACGTTTTTGTATGGAGCCAGATGGTTTTGTGCAATGCAACTGAGGACCCCTCGAACAATAATTTAATTTTAAAATGCAATAATTTATGTGTGGGGTAGCCTAATATTCAAACATATGCTATGTATTTAAGTAAAAGTTACATTCTCCTTTACCTTTATTTTTCATCATTTTACTTAAATGTTTATCATTACTATTAATTATTTCAGTATTTTTGAGAGTAGTTCCAACCTCATTGGATTTCATATAGAGAAAGTAGAATTTTAAAGCCCACTCAAAATTCAATAGACTTAACAATTTTTAGGATCTAACGAGTGGGGTGATTGCAAGGTTTCCATTAGAGCATGTATGAGGGTATGAATCTAGAATTTAATCAATAGCACCAAACCCTCTATGTATCTTGATGTTGGTGGCATTTATTTTCAAACTCTGTAACAACCTCAAAATAAACATGTAATTAATTAGATTAATCAAGTAATTCATAGTCAACACGCACTTTATCAACTAATTAACACCAGTTTAGAACTATGAGCAGAGACAAATTACCTGTGATTTTCGGGTTGAATGCTAGTTGAAGTTTGCTAACTGCAACAAAGTCTTGGGGATGACTCTCCACCCAACCGCAGGCTCAATTGCACAAAAATTTGCTACAATTGGCCACCCCAGAGCCATCAATCGACATACTACTGCTAGGGTATCCTTTGTCATATAACTCTATTCCCCCAAGAGAATGGATGATGAAATTATGGAATTATGGAATGCTCGAATGCCTCTCATGTTCCTCATCATCTACTAAATATAGAAAACATTGGAAGGGGATCTAGGTGCACACACTGCATGTGTCAACATGCAACTTTATTTCTTTCTTGTTTTATTTCTTTTGTTTTTACTTTTTGATAGCTTTATGATTTTTATTGCTTTCTTGTTTTATTTATATTTATATTTATTTAAGGCATGCAATTAATTTATTAATTTATTATTTATTTACTATTAATATTTATTATTTATTGTTTATTATTTATTTTCTTGTATTATATTATATTATTTATTATTAAGTTGAATTATTTAACATTTTATTTGTTATTCATTACTTCATGTTCACCTGACACCCTCTGCTGAACTAGTATAACGAGTAAGCATTGAAAGTTTTTGCAAAACCTGGGAAATCTCAAGGAATCTCTGTCCTTTTTCCCACTTTCGGAATGAGGAATAAGCCTCCCTCGGTTTGTATCCTAGTCCAAGGCTAGCCCCAAGGCTCGCGCCTGACTTAGACCTCGTCTGCCCCAAGGCAGACATCCGGTACGGTACTCAATGACTTCAGGCATCTCACAAGGCTGGCCCACTCCCTCAACAACTACTAAGGCCCACAGCCCCAGGCATCGAGGTCCTTACACCCCACTTCGGCATCCCAATCCAATAACAGGCAGCTAGCCTAGAACATCAGGCACTTGGCCTCCTCAAGATGGTCCCATAGCCCTTGAAGAGCTATCCATCAAGAGCTACACAAGACAAAGGAACCAGTGGCATATGTAGTGTTGATTGAGTTTGTCCCAAGCCCATATGGTGTTACTTATTCTCCCTCGTGCATATGGGCTCGCATGAGATCATCAAATAAACTGGCCCTCTCGGCCCATTTGTGGAGTCCTGTCAATCATCACACCTCAACATGCAAGCAATATATCAGCTATACCATCATAGTATCATAGAAAATGATCCACATTCCAAGTCTTGCATGTCATCATGTAACATTCATCATTGTTAATTGCA
Source organism: Pinus taeda (assembly GCA_000404065.3). Classification (NCBI taxonomy): domain Eukaryota; kingdom Viridiplantae; phylum Streptophyta; class Pinopsida; order Pinales; family Pinaceae; genus Pinus; species Pinus taeda. Next base: position 33,491 of record APFE030459299.1, on the reverse strand, counting down.
ACATTATGAATAATAGCGAATTGCATGCTCATGCATGTCATAAATTTTTATGCAACTATCACATGCTTCACCTCATGAAATACTGTCATAAGTTATAACATCAACATATTTACATCAAAGACATATCATGACTTCACATAATAAATGAACCACAAGTCAGTAAACCTCATATTATAGCATCATAATTCCTATGCCACGTTATGCATATCATATCCATCATGAGTATTCAACATTAAATACCTACCATCACATAGTAAATGAATATGTCAATATACCTCGACATAACATTATAATGCCTATGCATATCATTATCACAAAAGGCCTGGAAAATATCATTGGGCAACATTTTCCATTTTCACATTAAGAAAATGATCAGATGTCTCTTCTAAATTTATAGTTGAGACATAAATCTGTATTAGCTTTTATTTGGAAGTAAATTATTCACAAAAATAGAAGTTCTATTTTCTTCTTCCATAATTTGAGGATCAAGGAAGATGGGAAATTTTGGTAAATATGCTTACGTAGTGAGAAATATATCTTATCAATCATACTTAAATGCACTGGTTCTATTCTAGTGAGTTATGGTAAAATCCAACACTTTTGGAGTGTGAACACCTTTAGAAAGCAGGCTCTTTTATCACCTTGATTACCAAAACCATGGATTTGTTATGCTGCATGCACAGTGCCTGTCATAAGAAACAACTTGAAGGTGTTCAAGGCTTTTGTTGCTAAAATACCTGAGAAAATTCCTTTAGATCACTCTAAAATATGCTAGCAGGGTAGTAGCTCTTCATCACATCCTTTATGCTATATTTTGTTAACAAAGGCCGCTTTAATAAATGAATTTTATACAGTTAGAAGAATTAATTATTTGTTGTTATTACGGGGCTGTTACAAACTCCTCTCATGACCCTCGTAAAAATGTACCCATCGCTCAAAGAAAATCTCGATTTGACATGTTAAGTTTTTTCCATATCTTAATGCTTGGAAGGTTATATTGATTATGAGGATTAAAATATATGCCATTTTGTTTATGATATGTAGGTATCTTTTGTAACATGATCTTTTGTGGACTCTAGAGGTGATTTGGAGCCTTTTTGTTGACGTATTTTTGGTTCAGAGATGGATTGCACATGTTGTTATTTTAGTTATGTGCACCCTTACTACATATATGAGAAACTTTACACTTTTGTGTATAATAAATTGGATTCATATGTATGCACATGAATATCTATGTTTTTCTTTCAAAATGTGTGTGTATCAGTTAACCATTTTTTTCCTTAGTTCTGATTCAATTTCTATCCCATCACTGATTTTAAAATCGATTAATTTAATTATTATATATATAAATATAATCCTTTCCTTTCCTTTCCTTTCCTTTACCTTACCTTACCTTTCCTTTCATTGTAATATAATTTATATCACCATATTTCGTATTTTACCTTTCAATTATTTTAATCATAAAATTATGAATATATAAATATAATGTTTTCCTTCCCCTGTAGTATAATTTCCATCACCATATTTCATATGTAACTCCACATTTTAATTATTTTAATTCCAATTTCTATCACCATATTTCATATGTAACTTCACATTTTAATTATTTTAATTCCAAACATGATAAGTGATCAAATTTATGAACTTAAGTGTATTAGAAAATCGTAATAGTGGATGGCTCAATGATTCAATATGATTTTTATAAGTCCCCAAAGCATCACATAATCGTAGGAACGATGGTCTCAATCGATTAATCGATTAGTCTATTGCAAAGTCATGCTGAACCTTTTTCATTGTTTTTTTTAAATGTTATAAAATGTTACGAAAAATAAAATATTTATTTATTTTTGTTTTTATTGTGAAAGTGTTGATAAAAAATTATCGACCTAAACTCACACTATGTAGATCGCTATAACAGGACTTTGACATAACTCACCCATGGTTTTATTGGTGATAAAGGGTTAATGACTTCTTGGGTTTGTAATGAAAACATGTGTTCATGGTTGGACAAGGGTTTCCTCATTGCAACATTATCCCAGGACGTACGTTATGGTGACATGGCATTGTTTATATTGATTTTTGTGTCACTCATTGTTTTATTTATTTAAAACTGATGTATTTTAAATATATTATTTTTTGAATATTTTTCTAATTATAATTTAGTTAATCATTATATGTATATGTAATAGGTATTTTAAGGGTGTTTTAAACATTTAAAAAATACAATTTTAATAATATGAAAAAAAAACAATTTGTCTAAAAATTATATTCTAATTAATTATAAATAAAATTCAAAATTAATTGAATATTAAAAATACAAAATTTAAATTTGATATTAGATATTACAATAGAAAATTAAACATAACATTAAGTGGAAAAGTATGGATAAATTATATATACTATGTTTAGAGAGTTATACGTCAATCCATGTGTCTATTTTCAAATAGGGTTTCCAAAATTTTAATTTAATTATCAGTAATTATTAGGTGGGTGGTAGGGATTTATCGTCCATGACATATTTTTAGCAATAGTCAAGATAAAGGGTTGAGATTTATCTCAAAGGTAGTTATGTTCCTTTTTCTTTTCAATTTAATTAAAAACATGTGATGCTCACAAGTGTCGTTGAACTCGTGCTTCTAAGCCATAACCTTCATGACAAATTCAACATTTTATAACCAATATGTCTTATCCTTCTCTAATTATATATAAATAACTTAACTTAAGCTGGAATGTAACATATATTCGATTCTAGAGTGATTACTTTTTATTGTTATTGAACATATTATTTATATCCCTTCACCTTCTCTAAAAGACTAGTGTAATCCCAAAAAACATGTTGCATGATTTTAGGAGATTTTGGGACAAGTTTCATCAATTAATGGATTTGAACTTGGATAGTACTTTTTTTTCAAGTATAAGATGATATCTCATCTAGAGGATTGAATCACCATCACTTTTGTAAATTCAAATTTGGAAGTAATATAGCCTTTTCGATCAAGTTTATTGCTCAAAATAACATTTTTATCTTGAGGGATTCACCTCATTGATTGATTATTGGTTTGGGCCTACTTTGGATTTGCAATGGAGTTAATCCCTTCTACCTAGTGATTAGATGGATGCTAATTCAAGTTTTTCAAAGCATTATGGTTTTATTTCTGCAATTCTTGTACTTGCATGGCTAGCATGTATTTACTTTCGTATCTTTCCATTATTTATTTTGTGTTATGATTTGCAATTAGAATAGTTTTCTTTATGGATTGTTATTTCTTGCTATTATAATAGTTTGATTTCTGCAAATTTTATTTCTATTCATTTCATTTATGCACATTTACTTGATTATAATTTTCTTTTAGTTAATTCATAACTTTCCTTGCATAATAATTGGCATTTTCTTTATGTTCATTTCTCTGCTTAGTTCTTACATTCTTAGAATTAGCATGCTTCACTTTTGAAACATAGTTTTCTCAATGTAGTTTGCATATACAATGCACAATGCTTCACAAGTTAGTATGAACCTCGGGTTGACATTTATAGTGAGGAATTCATTCACCCATCAATTTTTTCACTATTTCCATGGAGGTGTTGAAACCTACATTGATATGGACTCTCTTATATAATTGGAATTTTCATGTTTTCTACATATTTCTTGCAAAATATCTTTTGAAAACTAATGGAAGAAAATAAATTATTGCTCCATAAGAAAAAGAAAACACCCCCAACACTTCTATGGTAAAGGACATGGGATACAAAATTTACATCATTGATAAAGGAATTTCAAAATATCCACATCATTCATCTCTATGTTTGTCTCCTAACACCTTTGAATTTTTGTGAAAAAAACTAGGAAAAAATTGTTAAAAATATATTCAAGACAATCATATTTTGAGGGGGAAAATGAATTTATTTTAAAAATATGTTTTTATTAAACATATGTCTCTAAATATAGTTTCCAATGCAATTGAAATCACTCCATTTTGACATCTTATGAGGAATTTACACCCAAAAGAGTGTCTGGTTATCTGAAAAATTGCAATGTTCTAGGCTTGCACGTTGGTCGTTTCTTGGAATATCTTGCATATCAATTAAAGAAATTATTAAAATATGTTTGTAGTGGAAATATGCATGTTAATATACATTTTTTACCATTGGAATCATGGTAATATAGTATCAAGTGAGAAAATTTATGCTTAAAAATGCAATTATTTGTCAAAACTAGAAAATGTAAACAACTCTCATACATAGGATATTTATTAGCATATCTGAAATACCAAAGGTATGCACCTTAAAAAACTATTTATTTTAGACATTTCCCTTGAAACACACTTCCATATATATTTTGAATCGCTTCAATCTTATACCTATGAGAAAGTTATCCTTGAAACAATATTGGTAGTCTACGCCAGCTACCACTCATCATCATGTGTAAATGAAAACTATTCATGAATAGTTTTCAAATTTGCTTCATGTGCATTTTTTATGAGAATTTTTATTTTTATTAAAAAAAGAGATTCATCGTATCTCTCTTCTTACATTATGTCACTATGCATTGTAGGACAATTATTAGCTTTGTGGATATTTCTAAGGGTCAATAAGGCAATTAATTAAAAGAGTTGTATGAAGAGGGTAAAGCACTAAAGGTTCAATAAGTACAAGAATGGGAAATTAGTTCCATAAGACAAGCATAGATCCAATAAAATCATGAGGAATATGACAATTGAAGAAAATGACCCTTGTGGCAGTGCCTCTACTACATCAAGTTGAGCAACATACGCTCCCCTCTGTCCAACTTGTTCTTTTTTAGGACATTCAAAAGGCTTGTGTCCCCACTTGTGACACTTGTAACACTGATAGGCATTTCCTCTACCTCTTCCATTACCTCTTCCCCATTGGTATGGCCTTCCTCCTCTAGTGTTACCTTCCCTCTCAGTCTATCCTGAAGTCTTCGAACTGTTTCCCTCTTCATTTCTCTTGGTAGTCATACCTCTGCCAAAGGACTTTCCTCTTCCTCTGCCAGAGCCACGTCCTCTTCTTGCATTTTGTTTCCTGGTGATCTTCTCTTTTGCCTCCAAAGCACTTTGATATGCCTCCTCTATAGTATTAGGGGAAATAATACTAATTTCATCTAGGATCTCCATTCGTAGACCATTTACAAACCTCGATGTTTTCTCAGGGGTATCTTCAACATACTTAGCTCTTAGATTTACTTTATAAAATTCTTCAGTATATTCCTTTACAGTCATCATTCTTTGTCTCAGGTTCTGCACCTGTCTGTAGAGGGCAATTTGGTAATCCTTAGGCATAATTTTTTTCTTCAGCTTTGCAATCATTCTATCCCATTTTTTAATCAATGGTTTATTCAATCTCCTCCTTTCTTCCTACACACTGTCCCACCACAGTGCTGTGTGTCCCTTTAACTTGGTAACAACAAACCTGATCTTGCTATCTTCATTGATTTCTTCATATTCAAAGTATTGATCTAACTCACTTATCCAGTCCAACAATGCCTCTGTGGACAAACTACCATCGTAGTTAGAAATATTTGGTCTTGGCTTGTTGCTAGCCATCAAAACTTATTTTAACAGTTAATCTATGGTCCTTCTTCTTTTGAACCATCTCTCATTGTTGTGTTCTCTTCCTCACTGTCATCTCCACCTTCAGGATCTCTATGCCTTCCTGCCTCCATTGCTGCCAAACATGTAGACAATGTTCTGATCTCTTCCTGTATCCATTCATCTACTACTTCCCTGATGGCTCTGCCTCGGTCTCTTCTTCCTACCTCCATCCTTACTGAGAAGAGAAACTTGCTCTGATACCAAAATTGGTGGCGAACTTTGAGGAAGAAGTGTTAAGTATGCGACTTAACTCCCGCAGATATTTGTTGGTTATGGTAATGGATATTAATTGAAATTATTTATTGCAATTAATTTTACCCTACCCCTTGTACCGAGCCTTGGTCCCGTAACCATGGTTGGCCTTCAAAACTGAGTTGAATTGATTAAGGGTTTATGGTTTACACTTCTTTCATTTTCATTTTTCGTCGCAATTATTGAGAGGGGAAAACTGAGCAAGGATATTCAACCCTGTGGCTACTTGTTTGTTCAATTTGGTCCTTCGACTGTGTGTAAGCGATATCTCGATATTTTCTTGTAGAATCTCTGTTGGTTCGTTGAGGTATCAATTTGATTGATAACACTGCAATTTTATTACTTCGGTTGCCTGGTTTATACTCCATCGTATTCTGTTCTCTGTGGTTATTGATTTTAGCTTTTTCTTGATCATTGGCCTGTGTATCAATAGGGTTTTCTTCTTACTATTTCCAAGGGAGGCTCAACAAACTTTGCACAGGTAATTTCTTATTCTGGTTTCCACTGCTAAACTTTGTTTTCACGTTTCTCACCGTCAGGCTCCTTGGTGAGCAAGTAAAATCTGTTGATTTCTTTTGTTTGGTTGAAACCCTCTTATTATGGCACTGGTTCCTTGTCCTCTAACTCGGGGTTAGGCTTCTTTAGGTAAGTTATTGTTTCTTCCCTCCTTCTTCTATTCTTCGTCACTTCATTTCAACTAGTCGACCTTGTTTCTGAAAGATTTTTTTGGTTATTGGTTGTTATGTGCAGGTCTCAAACCTGGGAGAACTCTACTCCACTGCCTCTTCCTTGGTATTCTGTGATTTGGAATAGGGTAGGACCCTTGCGTAATTGGCCTGTTGTTTTACTTGTGCAAAGTAGGAAAACCCATGGGGGTTTTGGTCATGGTCTATGTTTCTTCAAAAGGCAGGGTACAAACCCTCACTATCGAACTAGATTTTGTATGTAAATTTAAACTCTTGGAGGTTCAATGGTTTTCTTCTTTGTTATCAATTTTATTTGCTATTTGATTTAGTACATGTATAAGACTGTTTAAAGAAATAGAAACAAATTGTACAAGACAGTGCTTGAATATTATTTGTAAATGTACCTGTGATTTAAATTTGAGGTGTATGGTCTTTGTTGGGTTTGCTTTAACTGTAGTTTATGTTCCAATACGCTATTCTTATCGAAATGTCTTTAATGTTGCTCTGCTTGGAGATTTTGTAGTTTTCTTAATTATCAAAGTCTCACAATCATATCTTAATTACAATTTCATCACTCATGCACAAAAAAAGAATCACTTTACTGATACAAGAAATCTGTATTCAAATTGCTTTAACGTAAACACAAAATATTCAATGCAATTTATAGCTCCTCTTTCTCCTAAAAAATAGCAGACCCTCACAATGGGGATCTCGATTGGCTTTTATGCCTTTCCAGCATTTCCTCACAATTGAGAAACTGTATTCTAGTTACCTAACAGTTTTTTGAAACAAATTCTCAGTATTTAACTAATCTTAATTTATTGTTTCTTTAATTTTAAATGACAGTGGTTGTGTGAGCCTAAATTTAAATAAAAACAAAAAATGAAATAAAATTCACAAATATCTTCTTCTCTTCAGTAGAAGAAGTCAATTCCAGCTGTCACCTTTCAGTTGGATGCTCCTGCATCAAAAAGCATTGGAAAAAACCAACAATAGCACCAGTAATATGAAAGAGATAGAGAGAGGAAAAATATAACAAAATTTATATCATGTTTTCAAGTTTGTAACAACTAAACACTTTAAGTAACTGCAAAGAAGAAATAAATCAACATATGAGTTTTTAAGAGATCTTTATTTTTTTCCATATATCATCACAATTTCCTCTTAATCACTTATTTTTCATTCTTCATTCTCCTTAAATACTGTTAGGAAATTAGAAAGGCAGAAATATTTTCTTATTCTTGATAATTACTTGTGATTTTCTTGATTTGTTATTATGTTTCTTTATATCTTATTTCTTTTAGTTCATCAAGAAATTACCAAAGAAATAACACATAAAACAATGGCCAACAGATGTAGGCTCACAACCAGGGGAAAACCCCTCTCTAGGGGAGAACCTAGTCAAAAATTCTTCCTTCAATAGTTTTCCGGATATATTCCAAGAATCTTGGCCTTGACACAAACTTTCCTCCACACCAAGTCAACATTCTTCTTTTCTCGCAAATGATCCTTCTTGACCTAGTAGCACTAGCAATGGTGGCAGCACTTTCTTTGACCCAGAAACTTCCACCTTGCCTTAGAGACTTCAATATTCTTTGAAAGACTTCGATTTTCACTCAAAACCTTTTGATCTTCGCCCAATACAACTTCTTGAGGTGACAGCATCACACGACAACTTGTTACGGCATCAACACGAAAACTGGCTATGCCATCATATGACAATTGGTTACAACATCAAAAAGAGCTTTGATATTCCTAACTAGGGCATGAGAGAGAGAGATAGTTGTACCAAATGTTAGATTTACCCTTTCTCCTTCTCCTAGACCAAACTTGCACTTCCTTCTCCCCCTTCTTCTATTTCACACTTCTTCCGACTTCAAGAGATATCAAACTTGCTTGTGAGAGAGAGAGTGCTTCAAATGGAATTTGAATGCATTCATTTATAGCCCTTTGGTGAGGTCTCATAACCACCTTTGAGGCCAAATTGATCATCTTAAGGCCGACTTGGTGTGGAAAAAACATAATTCATATTTGACTCAATACTTAAACCTTTTTTACATGATTACAAAGCCCAAGAAAGGTCTTTTTAAAAGTATAATGACTCTATTAACTTAGAATAAATCCTATAAGTCCTCAATGGGGACTTAGACATAAAATATGATGACCCACGCATGAAACCCATGCTTTAATAAGTCATAATAATAATAATAATAATTTTCTTTATTCTTTTGACAAGTACATTACAAGGTGACTCAAATAGATTTAATGAAGATCGAACCTAGTTACATTTTCCAACACTCCCTCTTAACTAGGGAAGTATTCATTATACAAAACTACAATGAAGATCTCAACTATATGAACCATGAAGAACTTTAGACACTGCAATGCCATGGAATAGATTCTTGACCAAGGCAATCTATCCATTGGTCTCTCAACAATTTAATCACCACAATGCCATGGACTAGATTCTTTACTTGGGCAATCTATCTGAGTGGGACTAAGATAGACTCAAGCTTTCAACCTCTCTAGGTACCATCAAGGTTACTTTCTAACCATCAACCAAGGGACCTAGGTGTGTATCCATTTTCAGAGCTCTATGACCCACGCCAACCTCCCTACTTTGGGACCTAGACATCAACACAAAGTGTCGGCCAAATGTCCTCCTAGGAAATGCTTCACTTACAAAGCCTCAACACTCCTTGATCCAGCATGTCAAGGATGAAAAATCTCTCCCAATCAAACTGATTGGTAACCAGCATGCTATAAAAATATTCGAGAGATTCACCTGTACAAACAAAAGCCCAATCAATAATATACTTTCATATATACATTATCAAATACAAACCTTTGGGGTATTCCAGAAAAATTGATGTTTCTTCTCAATGTTTCATAGTAGGACTATCAAATGAATATATGATAGAAGATTCCTCAATCATAAACCTTCCTTTCCTACTTCTAATGCAGCAACATATCCTCAAAAATTCATTCTTCAATCAAAACCAAGTTATGCCCTCCCTCTCAACCAGGGAGCATCTCTTTATCTAGATTCCCTCTTAATCTCAGGGAGATATCTTATATTCAGGCTTCCTCTTAACTCAGGGATATTAACTTCTTCTTTTTGTCATCGAAGAATATTGCATGACTTTCAACTATTTCATCAAAGTTATCATAATTCTCGTTATGCTTATCACATCAATGAACATCTTCAACAAATTGAGCATTGTGTACCTGCACAACTTATACAGAAAGTACGACCAAATCTATAAAAGCATGAAGTTAGCTGATGCAGGAGCATCCAGCTCCGAGGAGACAGAAGGTGGTTGACGGTCTCATGGAGAGACAAGAACAAACAATCATACATGCATAGCTGGACAGGTGTTAGACTTGTCAGTTATTTTACTTTTCTTTTATTATTTGTTTTATTTTTGAGAAGGTCGTTAGGACCAGTACAATTACAATCGTGAACCGTTTCTTTTTAATTACGAATTAGTAACAGTAAAATAGGTTAATAGTAAATTAGCATTTTTATGAATTGTGTTAGTTAGGAACAGTTAATGGTAACCAACAGCCTTGTAACAGAAATTGGTGGACAGTTACCCAATTCTGTTGGGGCAGTTCTACCTGAACAAAGAACAGTTGTGCCTCCGAGAGATTAAAAGGGAAAAAGAGAAACAGTGTAAAAGATTCCGCAGACAGAGAAAAGAAACATACAGTCATTTCGAAATAAAAAATCGTTTTTTTTATTTATCTATTGAATCACCACTGTACAGATTAATTTCATGCATAAATACATAAATTCTGTGCAACTAATTTACGTTGGAATAACAAGACATCAAGTATTCATAGGAAGAGCAGGGCGCTGCCATATATATATCTTCCAGACAAAGGAGGATGAGAAATTGTGAACGCAGGAAAACCATCAGGTAATCCATACAAACCCTCATATTATTTTAAAAGCAAATGCCGGAATGAACCCAAATAAAATTGTATCATTTCATTAACTGTTATAAACAAAGTATATCACAGTCCAGAGCGTATCACGTTCCTTCAAAACAAAAGCTCATTCGAAACATAGCCTCGAAACAGAATTTTCGAGAAAAAGAACGACACAACCAGACATAGTAAACATAGTTACTACAACAAGGAATCACCGAACAGAATCGGGTGAACAAGGGTTTCAAACAACCCGAGGGTTTTAAATAATAAAGCATCAACATTACAGGACGAGGGTTCAAAATAAGCCAATAACCATCTTACAGAACAGGGGTTTCAAACAACCCAGTATCAGTATTACAAAACGAAGACTTCGATAACGAAGGACCAACGTGCAGGACTACAAGAGGGTTACACAGTCAAGAACACTACCTATTTCACTGCTCAGGTGACGGACTAATAACAAAATGAAGTCTCAGAACCTCTATAAGTTACAGTCAAACTAATATGGAAACACCCTACCCGTAGGAAAGGGCTGGAGAGTTCGAACGACTGCCAGAGACCGTGGAGGGCGTTAATCTACAGAGACCAGCTACCTCGAGCCACCTGCAAACGAAATGGGGGCAGATTAGTATTATTTACAGTCACAAACAACCATTAAAGACAGCAAACGAACGAGGGTTAAAGACGTGGAACCTCACTTGGAGCTGAGGAGGCAGAGTCGAAAAACGAAACAACCATTATACCCCTGAAGACACAGAGCGAGGGCGTTAGGGTATGAAGGAGAAGTGACAGACAAGTTTAGCAGAGAACCATAGCTTACCTTGGCAGCAGAACTGAAGCGCGATAGCTTGGCGGAAACCCTGTCATGATACAAACTCATCAATTAATCGACCAGAAACAACATTTAAATGACAAAATCCACCTAACAAACAGTAAACCAAAAGATTATCACTGTGCAGAGAGGAGGGTGCCTCTACAGTTCGTTGCAACCCTACCTCCAGAGCAGCGGAGGACCGAAAATATCCATAGAACCATTGTTGAAACCAGAACGACGGAGGTGCGAAAGTTCCCACAGAGCAGAGCTAAAATTCGGCACAGTGAAAAAGTGTAAAATGACAAATGAGCGGGACAGGGGTTGACAAAAGTTGAGTGACCATAAGAGGGAAACCGGCAGGTGGAAACCCTAACCGGTGCTACCAGTAAATACACCAAGAAAATATCAGGAGAACGTACCCCGCATTAAAGTCAAACAACTGACATATTAAAGGCGCCAAGTCTTGTCACTTACGGTTGCATTGGGAAAGGCGGGAAGCCATCAAAAGTGGTATCAGAGCTAGTTTCTTGAATTGGAACAAATGGAACAAGTGGAAGTTGAAGGAAGAGGAAGAGGAAGAGGAAGAGGAAGAGGAAGGGGACGAGTAGTCAGTAGGATAGCAGATGAGGGACTTCGAGAGGAGATTCGCGTTTTGCGTGAAAGATTGACAGTGGTGGAGGCTGGGGGAAGGAGAGACCCAACAGATGATAGTGATGGAGAAGTGGCTGAACCAGAGGACGAGTTTGAAGGGGTGACACCAGAACTTTGATTATTAAAGTCAGTTTTGCTGTCCAGTCATAAGCCAAGGCATGAGTTACCCACTTATGACGGGAGTTTGTCTGCAGATGTGTTACTAGATTGGCTGAGTGAAGTAAATAAATATTTTGAGTTTGAGGAAACCAGTGAGGACAAACAAGTGAAGTTCGTTGCCACCAAACTGAAAGGACATGCGTCCTTGTGGTGGGACAACATTCAGGCAGAGAGGAAGAGGCTACACAAACAACCTATAAAGAAGTGGGCCAGAATGGAGGAAAAACTGAAAGAAAAGTTCCTGCCAAAAGATTACCAGATCATGTTGTACAGACAGGTACAGAACTTGAAGCAAAGAGGAATGACTGTTAGGGAATTTACAGAGGAATTTAATAAGTTGAATTTACGAGCAGTGTATGTGGAAGATACCCCGGAAAAAACAGCCAGATTTGTGAATGGCTTGAGGGGGGAGATTCTGGATGAAATCGGTATCCTCTCACCTCAAACGTTGGATGAAGCCTACCAGTTTGCACTGAAGGCCGAGGAGAAAATTAACCGGAAGCAGAACGCCAAGAGAGGAGGTGGATCTGGCAGGGGAAAAGGCAAGGTTTTTGGCAGAGGAAGAAGTACAGGTTCAAATGAGGAGGGCAGTAGTTCCAAGTCTGCTGGCACAACAGAGAAGGACAATAGCACTAGGGAAGGACGACCAACTTAGTGAGGGCGAGGATTTGGTTGGGGCAGGGGAACTGTCCAGTGCTATCATTGTCACAAATTGGGATACAAGTCATATGACTGTCCTGAAGGAGAACCAGCAGGTGGGAGAGGAACTTATGTTGCTCAGCCGGAGGATGTTGAGGAGACACCTCAAGAAGCAGAAAACACACCGAAGACAGGTGAAGCTTTGGTGTTGAATAAAGTGCTGTTAAAACCAGCAAAAGAGGTTGCAGAACCGTATCAGCGAAAGGCTTTGTTTCGCACTGTCTGCAAGTCACAGGGTAAGTGCTGTAAATTGATCATTGACAGTGGGAGTACCGACAATTTAGTAGCTGTGGAGATGGTAGAAAAGCTGGGATTGAAGAAACTAAATCATCCTACTCCCTACAAAGTGTCGTGGCTGCAGAAAGGGCATCAACTGTTAGTTGACGAACAGTATGAGGTGGAGTTTCAGATCGGTAGCTATAAGGACAAGATCCTTTGCGATGTCATGCCAATGGATGTCTGTCACCTACTATTGGGACGACCTTGGTAGTTTGATAGAAGTGCAGTTCATGACAGAAAAACCAACTGCTATAAGTTTGTTAAAGACGGGATCAAGCATACGCTTGTACCCATCAAGGAGGAAAATACAGCAGAAACCAGTGGGGTGAAAGCACTACTGTTAGGCGAAAAGGAGTTTATAAAACAGATTGAGGACATCGAAATAAATTTTGCTGTCATAAGGAGACCAAAGGCAGTGGTACTTCATACACAGATTTCAAATTTGCCCGAAGAAGTTCAAAAGTTGCTGCAGGACTTTGGAGACATTGTGGTAGATGATCTTCCAGATGAATTGCCACCAAGGAGAGGTATTAGTCACTGTATTGACTTTATACCAGGAGAAAGCCTGCCAAATAAAGCAGCTTATCGCATGAGTCCTAAAGACCATGAAGAAATCAGGAAATAGGTCCAGGAGTTATTGGAAAAAGGTCTGATTCGAGAAAGCATGAGCCCATGTGCAGTACCAACTGTCTTGGCTCCAAAGAAAGGAGGAGAGTGGAGAATGTGTACAGATTCCAGGGCTGTTAAAAAAATTACTGTTAGGTACAGGTTTCCCTTACCGAGGATGGACGATATGATGGATTGTTTGAGTGGGGCGGCTTATTTTTCAAAGATTGACTTGAAAAGTGGATATCACCAGATCTGAATTCGGGAAGGAGATGAATGGAAGACTGCTTTCAAGATGAACGAAGGCTTATATGAGTCGCTGGTGATGCCATTTGGTTTGAGCAACGCTCCCAGCACGTTCATGCGCCTGATGAATGAAGTGCTGAAGGAATTTAATGGTAATTTCGTAATAGTTTACCTGGACGATATTTTGATTTTTAGCAAGACTAAAGAGGAACATTTCAGACATTTGTAGACTGTATTGAGGAAGTTCTAGCAGAACAAGCTGCTAATTAATCTGAAGAAGTGTACCTTTTTTCAGCGGGAATTAGTGTATCTGGGCTTTGTCATCGCAGAAAATGAACTAAAAATGGACCCAGAAAAGGTGACAGCTATAGTTAGCTGGCCTTCTCCGAAAATTTTATTTGAAGTCCGAAGTTTCCACGGACTAGCCAGTTTTTACAGGAAGTTTATCAGAAATTTCAGCGAGATTTGCGCACCGATGTTGGATACGATCAAGAAGATGAATCAGCCATTTCACTGGACTGAAGTAGCAGAAAATAGTTTTCAGATCTTGAAAAAGAATATTACTGAAAGACCAATATTAAGACTGCCTGATTTCAACAAACTTTTTCAAGTTCGTTGCAATGCCAGTGGTACGACCATTGGGGCAGTCCTTAGTCAGGAGGACAGACCGGTTGCTTATTTCAGTGAAAAGCTAAATGAGAGTAGGCAAAAATACTCAACCTACGACAAGGAGTTTTACGCCATTGTGCAAGCTTTGAAACATTGGCGACATTATCTGTTAGGTAATGAGTTTGTTTTGTTTTCTGATAACTCTGCATTGCAGTACATTATGCAGCAGCATAAATTGAACCATAAGCATGCAGCTTGGGTTGAGTACTTGCAAATTTTTACATTTGTACTAAAACACATTAGTGGGCAATCAAATAAGGTGGCAGATGCACTGAGTCAAAGAACGTTGCTTCTACAGGAGAGCACGATGCAGATTTTAGGCTTTGAACATTTAAAAGAGCTGTATCTGACCGATACTGAGTTTAGGGAGGCCTATGAGGCTTGCCAAAACCCGTTGTTACGAAATAACAGCATGTGGTTAGACTATAATCTACAGGAAGGATTGTTGTTTAAGGGAGGACAATTGTGCATTCCCAACTGTTCTATGCGGGAAAACATTATACAGGAAAAACACAGTGGGGGTCTGGCTGGACATTTCGGTATTGACAAAACGATTGCTCAGGTACAACATTTTTATTTCTGGCCAAAGTTGCAGTGGGATGTGCAGAGGTACGTGAGTAGATGTAAAATTTTTCAACTGGGAAAAGGTCACAGTCAGAACACTGGACTTTATATGCCATTACCCATCCCTAGCCGACCATGGGATTCAGTTAGTATGGATTTTGTACTGGGTTTGCCGAAGACACAACGAGGTTTTGATTCAGTAATGGTTGTGGTAGATCGATTTTCAAAAATGGCACACTTTGTACCATGCAAGAAACTAGCGATGCTACTTACATAGCACATCTTTCCTTTACTGAGATCGTGCGGTTGCATGGACTTCCAAGATCCATTATCTCTGACAGAGATTTAAAGTTCACCGGTCATTTTTGGAGAACTCTGTGGAAAATGTTGAATACCCAGTTGCAGTTCAGCTCCGCTTATCATCCACAGACGGATGGTCAGACGAAGGTAGTAAACCGAAGTCTGGGAAATTTACTTCGAAGTTTAACAGGTGAAAACTCCCGGACTTGGGGCCGTGTACTTGCTCAGGCGGAATTCGCATACAACGATTCCCCTAACCGCAGCACAGGATACAGTCCGTTCCAGATTTTGTACGGCATGCATCCGCGAGGAGTGCATGAATTACGAGATTTGGGGAAACTTGAGAAACGAAGCACTGATGGGGAAGATTTCGCCCAAGCAATGAGTAACTTACATGAACAGGTCAAACTAAAATTACAGGACAGCAGTCAGAGGTATAAACAGCGAGTTGATACAAAGCATCGGGAAGTTCAGTTCAACGTAGGAAATGAAGTCCTTGCGTACTTACGTAAGGAACGGTTTCCAAAACGAGAGTACAGCAAGCTAAAATTTAAGAAAATCGGGCCCTGTAAAATCATTCGCAAATTTTCTGCAAACGCCTATGAACTACAGTTGCCAACAGGGATCGGTATTTCCCCTATTTTTAACGTGGCAGATCTGTTTCCTTATGTCCCTGATTCAGCAGATCATACAGCAGCAAAGCCACCGCGGGACACCAATTGTGAAGGAGATTCATGGACGAGACAGATGCCAATGGCACCACCCCTTGAGATCGAAGGGATTCTAGACAGACAGGTAGCTAAGCGCACACGCATGAAAGAGTACTTGCGGTATTTGGTCAAATGGAAGAACCGTCCGACCAGGACAATTACAATCGTGAACCGTTAGGACTAGGACAATTACAATCGTGAACCGTTTCTTTTTAATTAGGAATTAGTAACAATAAAATAGGTTAACAGTAAATTAGCATTTTTATGAATTGTGTTAGTTAGGAACAGTTAATGGTAACCAACAGCCTTGGAACAGAAATTGGTGGACATTTACCCAATTCTGTTGGGGCAGTTCTACCTGAACAAAGAACAGTTGTGCCTCCAAGAGATTAAAAGGGAAAAAGAGAAACAGTGTAAAAGATTCCGCAGACAGAGAAAAGAAACATACAGTCATTTCGAAATAAAAATTCGTTTTTTTTATTTATCTATTGAATCACCACTGTACAGATTAATTTCATGCATCAATACATAAATTCTGTGTAACTAATTTACGTTGGAATAACAAGACAACAAGTATTCACAGGAAGAGCAGGGCGCTGCCATATATATCACTTCCAGACAAAGGAGGACGAGAAATTGTGAACGCAGGCAAACCATCAGGTAATCCATACAAACCCTCATATTATTTTAAAAGAAAATGCCGGAATGAACCCAAATAAAATTGTATCATTTCATTAACTGTTATAAACAAAGTATATCACAGTCCAGAGCGTCTCACGTTCCTTCAAAACAAAAGCTCATTCGAAACAAAGCCCCGAAACAGAATTTTCGAGCAAAATAACGACACAACCAGACAGAGTAAACATAGTTACTACAGCAAGGAATCACCGAAAAGAATTAGGTGAACAAGGGTTTCAAACAACCCGAGGGTTTTAAATAATCAAGCATCAACATTACAGGACGAGGGTTCGAAATAAGCCAATAACCATCTTACAGAACAGGGGTTTCAAACAACCCAGTATCAGTATTACAAAACGAAGACTTCGATAACGAAGGACCAACGTGCAGGACTACAAGAGGGTTACACAGTCAAGAACACTATCTATTTCACCGCTCAGATGACGGACTAATAACAAAATGAAGTCTCAAAACCTCTATAAGTTACAGTCAAACTAATATGGAAAGACCCTACCCGTAGGAAAGGGCTGGAGAGTTCGAACGACTGCCAGAGACCGTGGAGGGCGTTAATCTACAGAGACCAGCTACCTCGAGCCACCTGCAAACGAAATGGGGGCAGATTAGTATTATTTACAGTCACAAACAACCATTAAAGACAGCAAACGAACGAGGGTTAAAGACGTGGAACCTCACCTGGAGCTGAGGAGGCAGAGTCAAAAAACGAAACAACCATTATACCCCTGAAGACACGGAGCGAGGGCGTTAGGGTATGAAGGAGAAGTGACAGACAAGTTTAGCAGAGAACCATAGCTTACCTTGGTAGCAGAACTGAAGCGTGATAGCTTGGCGGAAACCCTGTCACGATACAAACTCATCAATTAATCGACCAAAAACAACATTTAAATGACAGAATCCACCTAACAAACAGTAAACCAAAAGATTATCACTGTGCAGAGAGGAGGGTGCCTCTACAGTTCATTGCAACCCTACCTCCAGAGCAGCGGAGGACCGAAAATATCCATAGAACCAGTGTTGAAACCAGAACGGTGGAGGTGCGAAAGTTCCCACAGAGCAGAGCTAAAATTCGGCACAGTGAAAAAGTGTAAAATGACAAATGAGCGAGACAGGGGTTGACAAAAGGTGAGTGACTGTAAGAGGGAAACCGACAGGTGGAAACCCTAACCGGTGCTACCAGTAAATACACCAAGAAAATATCAGGAGAAAGTGCCCCGCATTAAAGTCAAACAGCTGACATATTAAAGGCGCCAAGTATTGTCACTTACGGTTGCATTGGGAAAGGCGGGAAGCCATCATTAGCCATCTAAAAATTATGCAAGCATTTCAACCTTAGATATATCATATACCCAAACTTAAACAAGAGACACATACTCTTCAACATCTTTGCTAGAACAATGTAACTTTGAAGCGAGAACGATAAACTCAAAATGGGAACTTTGGCAAAAAAATCCCCGTAAAATCATGAAAAACAGTGCTAAAAACAAAAAGTGTTGATGCTGGAATAACACCTTTTTTTTTTCTAGGTTAAATTTTCAACATGTTTTAAAAATGGCGGTGAAAACCAGTTTTTTGTGCAAAAATTGTTCAAAAAACACCCTTAAAACGAAGTGTTGATGTTCGAATAACACATTTTTTTTCAAGGGTAAATTTTGTGCAAAAAACACCCTCAAAACCAAAAGTGTTGATGCTGCGATAACACTTTTTTTTTCAAGGGTAAAATTTCAACATTTCGAAATAATGGCGTAAAATACTTTATCATGACCCCGAAAAACATTATAATTTCAAAAAATAATGAGAACATAAAATAAAATAACAAATTAAAAAATTAAAACAATGAAAAAACACAAAACGAAAAAAAAAAAGCTAAAAAAAATAACAAAACATAAATTAAACTAGCAGTTGTCCCAAAAGGTACAAAGAGAAGCGGATAGGATTATTAAATTGGAATTGTTGAATTTTTCTAGAAGAGTTAATTGGTTTGTGGAAAACCTTGTTTTCTTGCACTGGATCATTGTGCAATTATTTTTCTTTAGATGTTTTGTTTATATCTATATTACAAGGAACACATTGAATGTCTTATTTCATTTATGCTATCCTTACTAATATCCTTTCTTTGATGAAATATTCCATTATTCTTTGGTCAAAGTCTTCACCTGCATATTAGTGTACATTCGGTTAAGTTCAAAGCTCGAAAGCCAACCAAAAAAGTCAATGGCAAGAAAATACTCATTTGAAAGATAGATAACGAAAGGGAATTGATAGTTTTCCAGGTGATCCAAACTATATATATATATTTTAATATTATTTTATATTGAATAATTATCTTATGGTTTTATGTTGTTATTATTTTTGAAGTTCCACTCACTAATTTTAATTTGTGATTTCCAATGCTTTCGTTAAATTTTTAAATAATTAGATTGGAAAATACATCAGAATTAAAAAAAAAAAATCGGCTTTAAAAAACAAATATATATATATAATATAATAATAATAAATAATAATAATTTATAATATTTTAAAAAATAACATAATAATTAATTTAAATTCTTTATTTTAAATTTTTAAAAATATTTAATTATTTAAGTTAGATAATATATTATTACGTTGGTATTATATTAATATATATAATAATTTTTATTATTATTAATATTAAATAGAATTAATTTTTGTATTAATATAATAGAATTAATTTTGTCATGAATGAATAAATCATAATTAGTTTGTTAGAAATTTAACAACTTGAAATTGTGATTTATCAAAAAAGATATTAAATAAATTTAATATAATTATCAATAATCCATTATTGATATTTGCTAATACCTAATATTTTATAAAATATTATTATGTATATTAAACAGTAATATACTTATCATTATTATATTAAATATTTAACTACCTACCTTAATTATTTAAAGCGGGGTCTAATGAGTAATTGTGTGAACTGTCTTTTGAGAGATTGGCCGAAAAGAAATTCAAAAAAGTGTGGTGTTTGAATCATATTTTTTATAATAAAAATAAATTCAACGTTATCAAAAACTTCTAAAACACTTAAAATTTTAATGTTTGACACATAAGCTAAATTTACCAAAATTTTATCAAAATCTTATCAAAATTTCTATTATTTTCTAGACAAATTTACAAAATTTACAAACTACACGCAGTAAGTGAATATCAATAAATATATGTCGCTCCGTGCTTGAACGGTTCAATTCGAGCAATATGTGTGACGGTTTAGTCCGAAAAATATGATGCTTTATCTGCTATTAACTTGCACCGGAAAAAATGATCCCTCCGATTTGCTTGTCGAGATGAGTTCATCAAGCCTCCCAGTGTCAACTCATTGAAAGGCTCCCAGTGTCAACTCAGTTTTCAATGACGGGGGTGTTAATCTTAAATTAGATATCTTAATAATCACAAAAATCCATTAAGCTATCATGCCTGATGGAAGATTAAAAAAGAAAATAATGATGGAATATATTTTTATCATAGTTAATTAGGGTTATTTTGTGGTTTTTTTAGATAAATATAAATTAAAATCTAAAATAATTTATTTAAATAAGTAATTAATAATATAGATATTATATATATATATAATTGAAATTGAAAAGTTTATTAGTTTGATGTTTATTTTATGTATATATTATATATATATATAATATTATATATATTATATATATATATATATATTTTGAAATGTTTATGTAGTTTGGATATTTAATGATTTTTATGAAAATACTGTTAAGATCACAGAAACTTGAATACAGAAAATGTTTTATTTAATTTGATATATAATGTCTACTGTATATAAGTATACCTCTATTTTCGAATTATAGTATTTTATGTGCTGCTTCCTTTAATGGTCGTAATATTCCTTTATTACAGGATGCTTGAAACCACACAAAAGCGATGGAACGGAGGACACATCCAAATCTTTCTAATGGTCAGACAGCCATCCGTACAGTCCCATCATCCTGGCCGTTAAACCAGAATAAATTCATCATATCCGAGCAAAAATCACAGGACCAATACCATTAAGTTGGACATTTATGTCCTTTTAGAAGTCCATGTCATGCATTTCATCTCTGCCACCCCTACTTTCTTTAAAGGCCTCTCTAATCCAAAGAATAGAATGTAGAGTTACCCTGGAATCCAATTGCAGTGCCCATGGAGAACAGTTATAGTGGAACGTTGGAGCAGCCCTTGATTAATCCAGCAGCTACCACAACTCATGGCACATCGAGGAGCACTCTGACAGTCGTACTGCAATGGGTTCTATATATCATAATGTAGGTGCGGTTGATTTTGTGGATTGGCTTCATAGTTTTGTTTCCTACCACTTTCTTCTGTCAATTCTTGAACAAATTGTTCACCATAACTGGCAGCTCATTCATGGGATACTCAGGTAGCCTCCATGTTCTATGATTTTGACTATCATAGTCAAGAGTATATCTCACGAAATATAATCACAAAAACCAAC
The DNA here is from genome assembly GCA_000404065.3 of Pinus taeda. Classification (NCBI taxonomy): domain Eukaryota; kingdom Viridiplantae; phylum Streptophyta; class Pinopsida; order Pinales; family Pinaceae; genus Pinus; species Pinus taeda. The sequence continues at coordinate 12,135 of APFE030459299.1, read as the reverse complement.
AAAAACATGCTGATTACTGAACAAACGCTTAGTCTAATTTTTCTGAGTTTTGGGGTTTTTTTGGGTTTGGTTGCATATTTTTATCTGAAATTTTGAAATTAAGTTTCAGCCGTAGTTTGTATAATAGAATGTTTCAGAGGTTTTTAAGTTGTTGAATTTATTTATACATTTTAATGCATATTTTAAATTATTAATAATCACAATTTTATAAAAAATTGTCTGTTTTATTAGGCAAAAAAAACTCAGTGAATATTACTTGGAATACCACAGTAATTTATCGGAATCACAAGTTTTAGCTGTGTAGTCTGTATAGTTCAAGTGCCCAATCTATTTATGCATCTCATTTTCAGAGCATTGAATCTATTTATGCATTTAAATGTATTCAAAAATACATTTTAAATAACTAAAAATCATAAGTTAACATGAATTTAATGAAATCACAAACTGTGAAATTTGCATAGTCCAAGTGCCAAATTGATTTATGCATCTATTTTTCAGAGCAGTGAATTTATTTATACATTTAAATACATTCAAAAATATATTTTAAATAACTAAAAATCACCATTTAACCAAAAATTATATTGTGAAATTCCAACCAAACTACCAAAACTGACAAAGTTCAACAAATTTTCTTTTGTTCAGCATGGCACTACAGCCTGAATTTAAAATCAAATTTTTAACTTGCTCAGAACGGTTGCCTTTAGGATATTGAAACAGTTGAAGTTCTGTATTTAGTCTGGTTTTCCAGCGGTAGACCTGACCAGACTTCTAAAGCCATAAATGTGTGGTTCTGGTTTATAGAAATTACAAATATTTATTTATCCAAAAAAGCGAAAAATACAACAATCAGACAGCGTCACAAACTTGTCAGACATCGATAAATATCTGTTAAAATTTTAAAGGATTTTTTTATCATATTGTTAAATTCGAATTATATCACTACTTTTTGGGCACCTGCTCCTATACTGAATTTAGTTAATTAAGTTTAATTGGGACTTATCTTCATATATTATTTATTTTGAAATTCAGAGCGGAGGTCCAGGCTTTATATTCTCTTGCTTATTCTACACTCTATGAATGTTAAAACTTTGGATAGAAACAATTGTTCTTGCATAGTCTTTCAGTTATAGAAAACATTATTTATTGTAATAACAAAGCAGAATTTTCCAAGTCCATTACATCCATACACTGGAAATAGAATTGCCCTAGCTGCATGCAAAATTCTATGACCACCGAGGATATACTCAATTCTATGACCACCGAGGATATACTCAGTTTCTCTTTTTTTAAACTCCACTACTGATAAATTGATTAATAAAATCTAGTAGCACATATTATCCATAAATAAGAGATGACTGCTTGATATTCTAGTGTAATTAAGGCCACCATGCATATACACTGTTGGAGGAGTCCATAAATTCGTGGACCTCCAGTCGATATAAAAGATAAATATTGACAAATACATTTCCATAGTACCCAACAGAAAACTCAATTATTGGTGTTCACGGTTGATCAATGACAAATGATTAAATATGTTTTGTCTTGAATTTAGTGATAATCAGGTCTCGGTAATATGAAATTATCTGAAAAGTTACACATTGCTTAATAATTCAGCGACACGAAGATTTGACAGAATGTTTCTGATCCCGTCCTTCGTTGCAAATTGCGCGGCCCAGGCTAGGGCGATATGCTCGTTTTGCCGTCGGCCCACAAAGTAATTGATGGCAAAGGCAATCAGAAAAGTGACGCAGAAGAACTCTATGGAGTAAAACTGAGGGCCGGGGGATCAGAGTTTTTTCATAACAGGGCCGATTCAATGCACGGGGGAATTTAGATGTGAAAAGAAGGCAATTTAATTGATATTTGGAAAAAACAGTCAAAGTCCACTGCATGCTTGCCAGATACACTTCAAATCAACAGTTGAAAGTGTGTCAATTGATTGAACAGAGCAGTGTAAAAGTGTTGACAATTGTTGATGCATAAAAAGCCTTATCTGCCTAAAAATATATACTAAAAACAAAACCTAAAATAGAAATAAACAACAAAAAAACCAAATATATAAAAGAGACAAAAAAAAATCAATCATAAAAATGTAAAAAAGAAACAAAATTAACCTATAAGAA
>APFE030459295.1:0-15312 GCA_000404065.3 Pinus taeda | reverse complement strand
GGGGGGGGGGCGCTCCCCCGCAACTATGTTATGGCCTAACAAAAGCATGGGCAATCAAAGGACACCATAAAAACATGTTGCCCCATGTGCTTAGTCTTTCATTTGCAGGTAACAGGTCTACGATTCCAAGAGATTGTTGGTGTTCTCATGACCTCCCCATTCGAGTACATGGTTTGTGCACTCTATTGAGAGCTCATGTCCCAATTGGAGCCATATGTTACCCAACACCAGTGAGCGACCCCTATAGAGAAATTTTCTCCTAGTTTGTCTTCGTTCGGCAGCCAACAACCCCTTTTAGCCACTAGATAGCTCGACGTGCCAACATTCTCTACCACCTGAGCCAACTACTATGTGCCCTCACTTATTTGTTATGATCGTATGTTTGAAGGTAGGCCTTCCAACCTTGAAGGTATGGATTTTCCTTATGTACTTGGGTATTTTGGTTGCTTTCCCAAGACATTTTCAACATGGATTGGGGGGGCATTTGGTAGAAAGAAGAAAGAATGGGTTGGGCCTATATCCTTGTTCCCTTGTTCCAACTTGGTGGTTAGTCTTTGTTAGTTTTTGTAGCATCGAATGTGTTCTAGCCACGGAATTTGGTGGAGAGGCTAGAATAAATGAGATCCCCAAAACCCAGAAATCATTTCTGGAAATTCCGCCTAAAAGTGTGTCAATTAGATAATTAACTATTTTTAAAAATATTTCCTAAGTATAAACTTAGGGAATATGGTTAATTAATCAGTGTTAATTGAGATAAAGCGAGAACAGTGTAGAAACTCACACAGATTGATCTAGAGATGATCTTAGCCATTGATTAAGTTTTAATCTTGGTCGTTGGTGCTCCAACTGGGGATTATAAGAGGAAATCAATGTGGTGATGGAGAGGGCACTTAAGCAGTTCGATTTCCTTGGCAGATTGATTTCTAGAGTAACAACAGTTAGTTGCCAGAGAGAGCCAGAGATCGAAGCAGTGAGTGAGGGGCAGAGACAGGGATTCAGAGGAAGTTTTCCAGATCCAGAGAGGTAACAACAAGAGGGCCGAGTTATCCCAGTGAGGCAGCATAGAGGACTGCATAGTTGCTTTAGAGAGGGCAGTTTGATTTGCTGGAGAGAAATTCATTCTCAGTTCTAGAGGGTGGACCGAGGTTCCAAAAGGTCGAAGAGGCGATTTCCTTAGCAGCAATAGGCATAATGACTTCATCAGAGACTGGCTGAAGGCTTGAAGTCATAGTGCCTACGCAAAGCAGAATAGAGGCTGACGTAGAAGTCGAAGAGGTCGTGTTTTCTGAAGGTGGGTTGTGTTGGGATTGCTTGTGAAGTATTGTCACCTTCTAAAAAGAGAGTTCCAATTGTACAAAGAGGGCAAAAGAACATAGATGTTTGGAGCTAGCCTCCAAGCCATATGTTGCCCATCATAACCCCTAGAAATAATAATTAGTTTGATTAATCATTTGCATCTATCTGCTACTTTTCTGAAAGAGGTTGCTGTGCTTTGCAAATTGGAAATTAAAGGAGGAAGGATAGGTCCAATTTAAATTGTTTTGGAGAAATTTCCATATTCTCTTAAAACCATTTTTTTCACAAACCCCCTTTTTCCTTTGTTTTTTAAACTCTAGCCGTAGTGACCCATTTTTAACTCTAGCCGAAATCCCTTTGTATATCCAACTCTAGTTGTGTTTCCCATTCCCCTTTGAAATGTTTTAAAACATTCATAGATCATGACCAAACCCTTTTTAACCTTCGGGACCCAGAAACCATAATCGCTATCGCCACCTTCCCTTGTTGTGATACATATCCACCCGTCTCCCTTTTTAACTTTTGCGATTGTGATATCACATATCACAAAGTTTCCCGCCGATTTACCATATCCAGGTTCCGTCACCACTCCTCGTTGATTGCAATAAAATCCTTGCTCTGTCGATATTGCATATCACAAAGTTCCCCATCGATTATCATATCGTAAGTCCTTCCTCAGCCTCGCAGATTGCGATATTTTCTCCACTTGCTGATTGCGATAGTCTTTTTCGCCGATTACAATAATTCCTTCCCCCGCCGATTGCAATATCGCAATCAAGGATCGCACAAGTTAGAGTCCCTCCTCCGCCGAAGTCCCTTCCAACTTGCGATTGCGATGTGCGAGAACCCTCCCATATGTGATATTTTATGTGATACATTCTATAAACAGTCACGTTCGGAACATTGGAAATCACCATAAATCAGTGTTAAAGCCCCTTTTCCCTTTCCGATGGCGATTTGTGAGTCCTGGTTCCGGATGCAATATTTTATGTATCATACTTTATTGTAGTTTCGCCTTTGGACAATTGGCAAGAACTATGAAATATGGTAAAAAGGCCTCTCTTGTATTGCTATTGCGATACCAATAGGTCCAGATCAACGAACATTAAACGTCTATTTCGCTTCCGCTCAATGGGACGACGAGGGTATTTTTCGGCGTATATCCAACAACACGGTCATCAAAGAAAATACAAAGTAAATGAAGACAAGGAAGCTTGGGAGGACTTGATGATCCAGCATGGTGCTCCATGTAGAGGGAAGACGAAGTACTGCTCAGATGACCTCTATTACTATACCTTGACATGAAACTTATAGTCAACCTACTACTAGCTCTGGATAATGGGTGATTCAGGCAGTTAAGATGAAGGCGACAGGAACCAACAGAGAAGAAGGAGAATCACACTAAGGCAAAGACGTGGATACTCACTTATGACTCACATGGAGGTTGGCCCTAGTTGCCAATTTTAACACTCCCTCTCAACTAGGGAGAACTCCATCTACAATCCTTCTGACCATCACTACTATCCCAACCATCAAATGCACTGCCCTGCACAACTTGGCCATGCTCTGCTATGCTCGAACTATGAAGAAGAAGAATGATCGAGGATGTATCATACCATCCTCCACTGACCCGAAGTCAGTCTCAGAGTGTCATACCACTCTCACTGATCCCAGATCAGTATCATTGATCCCAGATCAATGGAGGTCATCCTAGCATAGGGAGTACGGTAGATACAACAATGCGTCCATCAATAGTACTACTAATGGTCCCTAATCCCATTTCCCTACTCATTGATCAGATGAGAGGTACTTCCCATGAGTCCCAGACTGCATGGGTAGGATGCCTCAACAGGAGAATTATTCATCCTGTCTACAGGAGAACGAATCATCCTGTCCAATAGTCGCCACAGGAGAACTAATCATCTTGGCCCACATGAGAACTAATCATCCTATTCCACAGTTGCCATAGAGAACTAATCCTCCTGGACGACGGGAGAACTAATCATCCTGTCCTACAGTCGCCATGGAGAACTAATCATCCTGGCCTAAAGGAGAAATAATCATCTTGTCCTATAGTCGCCACGGGGTGTCACAGGGGAAGGTTGAACCTTTCACCTTGTACGTAGTGCACCACTAGGGGATGGTGAGTCGCCCTGTGGTCGCATGTCCTCTAAGAAGTACCTTGCGCCCCCCTGGAGCTCCCAGAGCTCAATACATCATACTCGACCCTCATAATAGGGTCTCTAAACAACATCAAGTCGTTCTCGGAAAGTCAAGAATTTGACCTTTCCCAGGGTCTTCATCAAAATGTCGGTGACTTGTTTATCTGTACCGATATGTTGGAGCTTTATTGCTCCCCGCTACACCATATCCTGATTATAGTGGTACCTTGATATCGATATCCTTGGAGCAATCATGAAATACAGGATTCTCTGATAAATGAATCCCACTTTGGTTGTCACACAGGATCACGGTGGTATCTAATGTAAATCCAAACAGCTCATTGAAGAGCTTTCGCAACCAGACCGCCTCACAAGAGGCCATACTAGCAGCAATGTACTCTGCGTCGACGATGCTCAAAGCCACCGACTTCTGCTTCCTGCTCATCCAGTATATCGAGGCAGATCCCAAAGAGAAACAACACACGAAAGTGCTCTTTCGGTGCCCCACACTACCTGCTCTTTCCGTATATCCAAGTAGTCTCACATCTCCGGCAGTGTATCTCAACCCATGAGTGATTGTGCCATGAGGATATCTCAACAGATTCTTGGCACCAATCCAATGTGTGTGGTGAGGCTCAACCATATGTTGACTCAACGTGTTGACTGCAAAGCATATATCTGGATGGGAGTTCACCAAGAACATCAATGCTTCGATGAGTTGACGATACTCGGTAGCATTTCGTAAAATAGGTCTGGCAGCACTATCACTTAACTTCTTGAAGTCAAGCTCCATCAGGGTAGTTACGAGCTTGCAGTCTACCATACCAAATCTCTCCAATATCTTCAACACATATTTTCCTTGAGATAGGAAAATCTCCCTTGGCTTCTGCCAGACTTCTAGTTCTAAGAAATAGTGCACCAGTCCTAGGTCCTTCATCTCAAACTCAGAAGCCAACTCCCTGTTACATTTGTGAAGAATACTGCTCCTGTACCAGCATACTTATGTGTAGAGAAGAATCCTGCTCAAGAACCAGATGAGGTCATATCAGATAAAGAAGGGTCAATCGATTGACACCTTCCTTGGAGGATTGAATGAGATTCGAGACCAGTTGACTGCTATAGGAGCGACACTGGATCAGGATCTTATGGTGAGGACAACTCTGAATGCTGTCTCAGAAGATTGGGAAGTGTTTGTCCAGAGGATCCTGGGCAGAGGGACTCTCCCACCTTGAGACGAGATGTGGGCAGCTCTTCGCCAGGAAGAGATCAGACGACAGTCGAGGACATGTAGCAGCAGGAAAGGGATCAAGGTCAAGTAGGAGGAGGAGGATGTGGTCCTAGCATCTGAGGAAAAGCAGGAGAAGCAGAAGAAGAAAGATCTCTCCAAGATCAAGTGCTTTCACTGTGGGGAGTTGTGTCATTATGCGACCCAGTGTCCAAGGAAGAAGAGTAGGAGAGTCTTCCAAGACTAAGGCAGCGCTAACACGGACAGAGAAGGAAGTTTTGACAGATGATGACTGTGCCATGAGTGCACATGCACTACTTGAGTGGAAGTGGGGAGACATTGAGCTGTAGTCAGGCGGACTATAGGTGATGAGGGGCAGGATCCTCGAGGTACCCAGCCTCTTGGATTAGACCTTGCTACGGGAGCCCCGACGAGGGGTAGTAGAACTGGCTAAGTGTGTAGAGATGGATGTAGATGGAGCAACAAAGGGAGCTACAGTGCAGGAGTCCCAAGACAGCGCAGAGCTAGCAGGCTGCAAGAGTGCGAGAGGCACAGGAGTGTTGCACCAGTGCAGGAAGGCACAGAGAGGTGTGCAATGGTGCGAGATGCAAGGAGTTGTTGCAGCAACGTAGAGGTCAGAGATAGGGAGCACTAGTCAGCAGTAGAGGGAACTTCAACATCAGTGGGTATCTCTAGCCCAACAGGGAGGTCAGTTGGGAGATCAGTTACTTCTCAGTAACTGAGTTGCATTACAGTAGTGGGCAACACAATGCAACATGATGAGAGGAGGTGCAGTGCGAATGCGATACTGGGTGAAAGGACCAGCAACAACACGAATGCAAAGGGAGCTGTCGTATAAATGCAGTAGTGGTAGTGGCAAAACCATGGGCAGCAGTACAGGAGGCGATAGTGCAGAGGATGTTGGGCAGGGAGGCCTAGCATTAGCACAGGTACCGATGTCTGATGATTAGAGTAATACTCAGTGAGGCGTATTGCTATAGCATAGTCCTCACTAAGAGGTAGTGTTGATTTGGGGTAACATCGGATGCACTCTAGCCACGAAATTTGGTGGAGAGGCTGGGGCACATGAAATCTCCAATACCCAGAAAGGGTTTGGGCAAATTCTAAATAGATAATGAGATATTAAAATAATTAATATTTTTAATGGACTCCTTAAGTCTAAACTTAGGGAAAATAAAATATTAATGTGTATTAATATGAATCTGTGTTAGAGTGGTCCAAAAGACATGGATCAAGCCAGATCTAATCTTAGCGGTTGATTAGGGACTTAATTTCACCCATTGATATGTCAACAAGAAAAGTATAAGAGGAGGCTTGAGGGTTACTTGGAGGAGACACCAGAGTGATCAGTCATTCTATTATCTAAAGTGGGGTTTGCTAAGAGAGATGCAATCAGTGATTGGGAGAGCAGCAGAGGGGCATTGAGTACAGAGAAACAGAGAAGTTAGAGATTGTGCTAGGAGAGCAGCACAACAACCAAGGAGAGTGGCGAAGAGCCAACAAGTGCTCACATAGGGCCATGCAGAGGTAGCCAAGTGCTGCGCAAAGCACTAGAGAGGCCAACGTGTCTGACGAAGACGCCCAGAAAGCTGATGTAGGGCCTCCTGGGGCTAACACAGGCCAAGAAAGGCTGACGCAGGGCCAATGTTTGACAGAGAAGGGCTGACGCGGTCCAGATTGAGCAGACGCTGGGGTTGCAGAGTAGTTTAGTGCTGAGGAGCTGCTGGAAGGATTTCCGGCGTTTCAACCAGGAGATTTCTCTCAAACTATGAGGTATAGCTGCTAAGCAAACTCTTTGTTGGGTAGGCCAGTTTTGGCACCCAGATTGTACTTTGATATTGCTTAATAAGAAAATCCTCAGATAGCTGCACCGATTTTCCCGCATTGGGTTTTTCTGGGGACATTGGTCCAAAAATAATGGTGTCATGTGGTGTGTTTGTTCTTGTTTTTTTTAGTTGCTAATCTGTAATATGTTGAGCATGCACTGGTGTTTATTTTCAGTGTTTACTTTGTAAATAACTTGTTAACGAAAAATATCAAGTAGGTAGGAATAAATTAGAAAAAGTGCATGACGGGTTTCTAAACTAAGTAAACTTGGAAACTTCAACACTTTAGATCAATCCTACACTTCTCGACAAGAGGAATCTAGGAAATATATCAGCTTCCATAAATGAGGTGACCCACATGGAGTTTGGCCCTAGTTGCCAATTTTAACAAGACTTTTCATGGAAATGAGGCAGCTGCGAATTCTTCTTATCGGTCCTATGACTCTGTCGTTGATTACATGAGCACATTCTTTGGTCAGCATCAAAGGTTGTTTTCGGAGTATGCATCAAGTTCTTTGTCTAGAGACTTTTCATGGTGCATGCTTGTTTTTGTTTTTAAATATCAGCGACATAGAGGCATAAGGTCTAGTACTCTAATGTGGGCTTGGCTCTATTGGAGGGTTGAACCCACTTAGGTGAATTGAGCCCTGTACATAGGTAGGAGTTGTATATAAATAAGCTCACTAGCTGAGCATTTACTTTCCACTTAGTAGAAGTTTTTCTGCATTTCAATTCGATGAGGAAAGGACTCCCTGCAAGCAAAGTTTCATGGTGTACAAGTATTTTTAACTCCATGCCCAATGGTGAAGGCTATAGGTCTGTAGGTTCTGGATGCATTGCAATCCAATGCCCCATCCCTAGGTGGAGCCAATGTTGTCACCTTCTGAAAAGAGAGTTCTAGTTGTACAAAGAGGGCAAAAGTATAGAGATGTTTGGAGCTAGCCTCCAAGCCATATGTTATCCATGATAACCCCTAGAAATAATTTTTAGTTTGATTAATTATTTGCATCTTTCTGCTACTTTTCTGGAAGAGGTTGCTGTGCTTTGCAAATTGGAGATTAAAGGAGGAAGAACAGGTCCAGTTTAAATTGTTTTGGAGAAATTTCCATATTCTCTTAAAACCATTTCCTTCACAAACCCCATTTTTTCCTTTATTTTTTAAACTCTAGCCGCAGTGACCCATTTTTAACTCTATCTGAAATCCGTTTGTATATCCAAGTCTAGCCGTGTTTCCCGTTCCCCTTTGAAATGTTTTAAAACATTCAGAAATCATGCCGAAACCCTTTTTAAGTGTTGGGACCCACAAACCATAATCGCTATCGGCCTCTTCCCTTTTTGTGATACATATCTGCCTGTCTCCCTTTTTAAATTTTGCGATTGCGATATCACATATCGCAAAGTTCGTGACCGATTTTCCATATCCAACTTTGTCATCTAGAAGGCCAGGATCCTGGCAATCTTGGACCGACATCGCATCAAGGACTTGGCCTTGAGAACCATGGCTATCTCGGTCGACTCAGCTGTGAATGAGAAGTATGAGGATGCAATGGCGAGGGCAAAGTGCATGATCCTAGACGAGGTCAAAGATCATGTCATACCACATATTGTGAAAAGAACACAACAAAGGAGATGTGGGATACTTTGATGACCTTGTATCTGGGCACTTCCAAGTAGTGGGAGATGCTATTGGAAAATCAACTGCGGTCGTATCAAATGCAGAAGGGAGAGCAGATAGATCCATTCTGATGGCCTCCCGCCAATTAATAAAATATCTCCGCCCCTTACGATGGCCTCCCGCCAATTAATAAAATATCCCTGCCTCGACAAGACCTTGTCCTGGCCGAATTTATGGTTGACCTGCTCGGTTGTACGCCTCCTTGGGAATGAGTTAGAGTTTCGACGGACCCTACCGGTTATCCACCTCCAAATGTCGGTCTTCCTCCACGCGGTGCTCTTTTGTCAACTCAAACCCTAATCATTTCTCATTTTCGCTTTTCACTGTCTCGTTAGCTGCTCTGTGACTGTGGAAATTCTGGTGTTCGGTGGTTCTGTTTCCGCGCGCTGTCTGTATGGATTCTTCTGTTCTCTTGAGACTATGGTGGTAAGATTTGATAGCCTGTGAGCTTACTCCCTGTTCAACACGAGGATAGCTGAGACTTATGGTGTATTTGACTGGTTTTTGTTCATCTATTTACTGTTTCGTTCCAGGGGTTAATGCGTTTATTTGCTAACAGGTTCCTCCTTGATCTCTTGCGCTTCAACCAGATTCCTCAGGTAAGTTTATGGTTCTCTGTTGAACATTTTCCGCCCTCCTTTTATTGGCTCTAACGTATTCGGCACTGGTCTTTCAGGGGTTGAAAGTAATGGTGGTCTTCGACTTGTCCCTCTTAGATTCAGGTAAGAATCCTTCAAGTTTCGTTCGGCTCTTTAGATGTTAACTGTCGTTTGCATTGTTTGGTAGCACTGACCTGCGTTTATTATGGTTGCAGGTGGTTCCAAGTCGTGGGAGATGCAGGCTCGGCGTGCTCCACGACTTTGTCGAGTTCCTCCGTTCGTCTTTTTCCGGGTAGTGTCCTTCCTTGTTTTAGATTGTTATCTATTCCAAACCCTTAAGTTTTTCTTCGTGACTAGTCTGTCACCTGTGCATAAAATGTTAGTTCCCGTGTAGTTCTTCGCTGGCTCTGTTCCCTGGTTTTGTCCTTGCGTCTGTATCTTAGTTGCTAGTTGGGTGTTAAAACCCTTCTTGGAAATTTTAGCTGCCTCGGCACTCAAGTTGTAAGTCGACGTTGTTGTATTTTCATGTGAATAAATATTCAGGGTTTTGAAACCCTCTGTCTGTAAGTTTTGTTTTACTGTCTGGTTCTGTGGAACCCTAGGGTTTACTCAAACCCTCATCCGCCGGTTTGCTGGTGATTCCTACCGTATTCCTTTTGATCTCTGGTTGTAATATTATTTGCTGAACTCTTATTGTTTTGGGGACTCCGACGTTTTTAATGGAAACTTTGTTCAAATGAAAAATGACATTGCTTGGATGGTGTTAATTATGAGTTCATTTGGTTATTGAAATGATTTAGCTGTAGATTTACTTCCTCCGGCATTTGATAAGGTTATACAAATGATAAATGGTCAGGATTCGAATTACCTGTGATTTTGCATCTGCGTGCCTGAACTCTCGTTTTGTCGACAATGGTATTTGTCTGCTTGTCTTGCGCTGTTCGTTACTTCACTTGCTTGTGTAGTTGGCTGCCTTCGCAGTTCCCGTCTTCTGGTCTGTAATTACAGTGACAACTTGTGCTATTTGTTCTCCTCGTCGGTGCTCTGTCTGTTACTTCACTTCACATTATTACGCAGGAAACATATTATGCTGCTTTTAATTAGATTGTACAGTGATGCTATATTTCGAAATAGAAAAGATGAATGAAAAACAATGTTAGATGAGAATGACTGTATCTATATTTCTTTTTCTCTGTTCTTCGGGGGAATCCCGTACAATGGTTCTCTTCCTGCTTATATCCTAATGAAGCATAACTGTTCTTTGTAAACTGTCTCAACAGAAAAATAACTGTTTTGTCAGTTCTTAAACTGTCTTTAACTAATGTAACTTTAAAGAAACTAATTAATTATTTTTTTACTGTTACCAATTCCTATTAAACAGTAACAATGCTCCACTATAATTATCCTAATCCTATCAACCTACAGACAGATAAAATAAAATAAAACCAGTAAAATAAAGTCACGTAACTGACAAGCCCAACACTTGTCCAATTAAAATAAACGACTATGCGTTCTGGTCTTTTCGTGAGACTGTCAACCACTTTATGTCTCCTCAGAGCTGGATGCTCCTGCATCACATTCCTTTTCACATTGTAGGAGATTCGCGACCAACTTACTTCCATGGGGTCTACACCAGATCCAGAATTTATGGTTAGAACTTAGGACTGCGCTGAATGCAGTCTTCGAGGAGTGGGAGACATTTGTCCAAAGTATTTTGGGCAGGGCCAGTCTTCCAGGATGGGAGGAGATGTGGGCAAATCTTCACCAAGAAGAGATCAGGCGGATGACCAAGGCAGAGAGTAGTGGCAAGGGAGGTCAAATCAAGAAAGAGGAGGAGGAGGATGCGGCTCTAGCATCTGCGAGACAGAAGGGGAAGAGGAAGAAGAAGGACATCTCCAAGGTGAAGTGCTTCCGTTGTGGGGAGATGGGACATTATGCATCCCAGTGTCCCAGGAAGAAAAATAAGGGAGAGGCTTCAGATTCTAAAGCAGTTCCAGCTAAGGCAGAGAAAGAGGTTGAGACTGATGACGACTGTGCCATGAGTGCCCATGCAACTCTAGAAAAAGATGTGGGGAGACATCGAGTTATAGTCAGGAGGAATACATACTAGGGGCAAGATCCTTGAGGTGCCCAAACTCTTGGATCGTATCCAACTACGGGAGCCCTTAACGACAGTAGTAGAATGACAGGGGTTGGATGGAGCAAAGTGTAGTGGAGCAACAAGGCAGTGCTTGGGTGCAGAATTCTGAGGCAATGCAGTGGAGGTTGCAGCAGTGCAAGAGGCACAAAGATGTATGCAACAACGCAATTGCAACAGAGGGAGCATAAGATAGCAGCAGAGGCAACTTCAACATCACGAGGCTTCCACATTGACTGGGATGTCAGTATTTGGGAGAAGTCAGTTACTTCTTAGTAACTGAGTTGTAGTGCAGCAGTTAGCAGTGGTAGTGCTAGGGGTAGTGTGGGCAGCATATTAAGAGGGAGCTGCAGTACAGATGTAGCAGTGACAGTTTCATGGGCAACGGTACAGGAAGCAACAATGCAAATGATGTGAGGCAGCAAACCAAGCATCAACACAGGTACCGATGCGGAGGATCAGTGTGATGTTTCTAGGGTGAAACATTACTAGAGCGCATTTCTCGCTAAGAGGGAATGTTGATTTGTGGTAGCGTCGGATGTGCTCTAGCCATGAAAATTGGTGGATAGGCTAAGGCACATAAGATCCCCAAGACCCAGAAATTGTTTGGGGAAATTCCACCCGGTTGGAGAGATATTAAAATAATTAATATTTTTAATGGGGTTCCTAAGTTCAAACTTAGGAAAATTAAAATATTAATAGGTATTAATATAAAATTGGGTGAGAATGTTCTAAAGGACATGGATCAAGCCAAATCTAATCTTAGCCGTTGATTAGGGACTTAATCTCTATTGTTGAAGACTCAACAGGAAAAGTATAAGAGGAGGCTTGAGGGTCAGTTGGAGACACACCAAAATTGATCTGTCAGTTTGATTTTCTGGAGCGGGGTTTTGCGGAGAGAATCGAGCTAGGGATCTGTTGCAGTGAGGGGCAGTTCGGCACGAGGCCGAGAATACATAGTAGAGAGGCAGAGATAGTGCTAGAGAGACAACATAGACCCTGGAGATGCTGACGCAGAGGCAACTAGGACTTACGCAAAGGCTGAGGAGGCTAGAGTGGGTGACGCAAAAGGGCAGAGGGATGACGTAGAGAGCAAAGGGGCTGACGCAAAGGCATCAGTAACCGCACAAAGGCTACCAGAGCTGACGCAGAGCCAAGAGGCAGTGCTGGGTGATTTTCGTGGGGCAAACTAAGTGTTGGTGAGCTGAGAGGGTGACATAGTCCTTAGCAGAGTGACGAGCAGTGGAGAAGCTTGGAGCAGCTTTCGCTGTCCAGCTAAGGAGCTATCATAGTTTCTGTGGGATCGATCATCTGGTGACTTATTAGACGAAATATCTGTCTCCGAGGAGAGGTACTTCTGCTGAGGGCATTCTCTACTGGGTGAGCCATTTCTGGCACCCTAGTTGTATTCAAAAATTGCATAATAATAAAACCCTCATAACTATTGCACCGGTTTTCCCACATAGTGTTTTTCTAGAGATGATTGTCCAAAAATAACGGTGTCCCTTGTGTGTTTGTCTCAGTTATTTCAGTTGTTGATCTGTATATGTGTTAAGGCTGCATTGGTTTTTATTTTCAGTATTTATATTTATAAATAACTTGATAATGAAAATAACAAGTAGGAGAAAATAAACCAGATAATGTAGTAGGGATTTCTGATGTATTAGACTTAGAAATTTCAACATCGTGCGTAATGCCTGCGTCTCTCAAGCCAGTGCTGCCTCTCGCAACGTCAATCTATCCAACGCTATCCCTTCTACTGCTCTGTCTTTGTTCCTGTCTCCTTGACTGATGCTGAACCCTCTCTGTCTCTCCTCGACTTGAAACTCTCCCTCTGAATCGATTTTCTCTTGCCGAACTTTGACCAATGAGAAAATCGATATTCTTGGGCAACTGAGTATCTGCGTGGTGTGTTTTCCAAATGACCTTCAAGCCCCTTCTTATATCTTCCTGTTGGGAAAACATGTGAAAATTCCTAGACTCTAGGAACCCCTGGTGCAACAAATCTGAATTTACTTCACCTACTTGAATTTTTAAATTGCATTCATTAAGTTATTCTTTTGAATACTGAAGCAAATTACTTCTGCAACCTACACTAATTAAATATTTGATCTTATGAAACAGAAAATAGAGCAAAGAACAAGATGCATAGGACACACATATTTTTGGACATAATAGTCCTCGAAAAAACCAATGCGAGAAAACTGGTGCAACAGTTCCGAGGGTTTATTATTATGCAGGATAAATATATGAATACAAATCTAGGATGCTCATGTAGCAATCTTTATAGAGAAAATACTGGTAGAAAATCTGAGTGAGTTTTACCTCACTTCATGATCCGAATTGGATTCATGAAGAAAAATCAAAGCACCGTGATTGTATCAGATCGGGACGAACTTCAAATTCAAGAGCACAGAGTGATTAGAAAGACCTCTGAACAGTGGCAGTTGGCAGCGAGTACGGAACGATGATGACCTCGGTCAAAGCGCACTGACCTAGGCCCATGGAGAATGTGCAGGAGGCGAAACTGGCACTTGGGAAGCCCGGATCGGGAAAAGGAGGTTGTTTTTGATGCGCGATTCGCGCAACGCTGGGCAAAACCCCTCGAGAAGGAAGGGCCCCGAGCGCTCGGTTGCAGGGAGCCTGGGAGAACCGTGGGGAAAAACGCTAAAGGCTAAAGACGGGACCCACGCTCCAAAACCGACAGTGTTTATCGAGGGCACCCTTGAGCGGTAAGTGGATTTGGAGAAAAACGCGCGATTCCATCAGTGCCAGACACGTGGCAGGCGGAGGAGAGAGAAAACCGCTGCTCATCACATGCTAATGGTCGAGCAAGTCAACCGCGCGAAATGAGCGAATGACGTTGGATTTGGGGGCTCCAGATCTAACGGCTCAGAATGCGCCCGATGAAAGAACCGGATCTGACAAGGGATTTAGCCGCGATAGAAAAATTTTTGACGTTCGATTTGACCGCCGAGTTGGCAGATGACTCATTCCACAATGTAATGGAAAAAACCGAACCGACGAGGAAAAGCTAGCGCAGTTCGCAAGAGGACAAGTGGTCACTCCCTATGAGCCATTGATGATGACACCAAGACGGGGAATTCCAAGCGAGAAGCAACAGGCAACCCGATGGACAGTCATGAATAGAATAGAGACTGAGAGAGGACACCGAGAGGCAGAATCGGGGAGAAGAAGACAAAGACAAAGAAAGGAAGAGACAATGAAGCAAAGAGTAGAAAGACAAAGAGCCGAGCTAACCTACAACGTAAGGTAGCATTGAGCAATCCTTGAGAGGATCTGTTGGGAATTGAGCACCATATTAGGCTCCTGCCATTAAAGACCAGAAAGGTCAAGTTCTGGTAAGGAAAGGAGTATGTGTACTCTAGTGGCTTGGGGGATCCAAGAACCACCCTACCAAACATTTTTTTGTTTCAGGAGACTCAATTTGAGCTCCTCATTGTAATTCTCTGCTTTAAAGACACAATAAAAGAAGGCCACCACTGAAAGCTGGACTGGAAACTTAGCCCTGGAGGATAGGGTGCCGGTAAACTCCTTATTAATTGTTGTGCTCTTGTATTTGCTTACTGTGTTTCTCTGTTGTTTTCAATATTTCCAGTGTCTGTGCATTTCGCAATCTAATTGATCCGTTGTCTAAAATCACATAGACACACACCAGCGCACGAGTCTATAGTACCTTCATTGAATAGTTAATTCACTGAGGTCACTCATAGGGTGATTATCAGATCAAGTGGTATTAGAGCTCTAGGCTGTAAGGTTAGACAAGCTTGTGTTGGTTTAGCTGTTGAATGCTCACTAGATCAAAGCTCAAATTAGGAGAAGGAGAGTTGGTCGAAACTAATCTTGAAATTGGGAGAGTCTATCCTCGGAAGACAATGTCAAAGGAAGGTCCTATGGGTCCAGACCCTCAATTCATAGAAAGTCTCCTAGCCATAAAGTCCATGGTAGAAGCAATGTATAAGGACTTTAGAAAACACAAGGATGAAGATTCATCAGGCTCTAAACAAGACAAAGGAGAAGATGAATCACATTTCCATGACCACTCCAAAGGAAAAGAGGAAAGCTTTCTCACACCTCCTGATAGCCCTAAAAAGAAAACATCTTTGATCGAACTAGATGTTAAATTTGATCTACCTATATATGATGGAGAGTTAAATGCAGAAAAGTTGGACAATTGGATTAGACAAATTGATGTTTATTGCAGAGTACAGAACATTGACTCAGACAAAAGCAAGATTCAGCTGGCAATCCTACGCCTTGGAGGCACTGCCTTGGTTTGGTGGGAAGGCAGAACCCAAGCTGACATGAAAAGACATGGTAAGACTATCTCTGTCTGGAGTGAATTTGTTT
>APFE030459294.1:28615-44647 GCA_000404065.3 Pinus taeda | reverse complement strand
CATCGTGTCCAAAAAACATGTGCGAAAATCATGCACAAAACCATAGGTGGGTCCGCCCAACCTAACATAGGGTCCAAAACCAAAATTTTCCGGGGTGCTGCCCCGGACCATATAAAGTGGGGTTACGGGTACCCCTCAAACCCCCTGTTAACTATGTGGAAAGAATATAACATAACCCAACATTACTGTTTCTGGATCTTATTTATTTGATTCTAATACAGAGATTAATGATCAAATCTGTAAGATAAATTAAATTATTAGTTTGCATTGCATACGCGGGTTTCCTTCTCTGTAGTCGTGTATATACGCGGTTTTATCTAACTGAAGTAGCGTATATGATCTGGGTTTGAAAAGAAATAAGTGACTTGATAGAGCAGGTCCTTCTCAAGAAGCTTGATCGCATGAAGGAAGATCCATCATCATGAGAAACTACAAGAGAGAAGCATCTATCAGGCCACCAATTTTTGATGGGAAAAACTTCATATATTGGAAGGTAAGAGTTACTGCCTATCTTCAATCTCTTGGTACAGAAGTCTCTGATATCATAGATATACGGTACACTTTTCCATCAGCAACTCCTACAGATCCAGCTGAGAAGAAGAAATATGAAAAAAATGCAAAGGTTGTCAATACCCTATTAGGATGTCTATCTCAATCAGAATTCGTCAAGGTTATGCAGTATAAATACGCAAAAGAAATATGGGACAAGATTGTTCTGAGCTATGAAGGAGATGAACAGGTAAAATGAGAAAATCCAAACTCTCAGAATTCAGTATGAAAATCTCAGAATACACAATGATGAAAGTGTGGCTAACTATTTCCTATGTGTAGATGAGATTGTTAATTGTATGAAAAACTTGGGTGAAGAAATAAAAGAGGTTTTTGTGGTTGAAAAAGTTCTAATATCTTTGTCCCCTAGGTTTGAATCTAAAGTTTATGCAATAGAAGAAAACGAGAATCTACGAAATCTTACCATGTCACAGCTGCACGGAATTCTGGCTGCTTATGAAATGAGGAAAGGAGGACCATCGGACAGAAGAGAAGCTGCATTCAAGGCTTTAGGTAAAGGATATAACTATGAGTCAGGACATATGTCAAAAGAAGAGGAAGAATCAAACTTTGTCAAGAACCTTCAACGGGGTGATGGAAGATTCAGAGGTAAGTTGCCCTTCAAATGCTTTGCTTGTGGAAGAGTCGGTCACTATGCTGCCAAGTGTCCTCATAAGCTTGACAAAGGAAACGAACCTGTTAGATGGAACAAGAAATAGAACGTAAGTAAGAAAAGCTACTACACTCATGAAGACAGTGATGGACTCTCAAATAGTGATGAAGATGAATGAGGTAATAACTATAGACTTTTAATGGATTTTGAAGATGATGATTTTATGGATGCTATAGATGAAGAAGGTCTTTATGAAGAGATTTCTAAACTCAAAATTTGTTTAGAAGAGAAAAATATGATTATTGATACTTTACAATTTCAACTGGCTGAATGTGAAAAACATCATGAAAAGTTAGAATGTGAAATTGTGGAACTTAGAAAAGAGATTGAGAAAACCAAAGCTCTTAACCTTAGATTTGTTAAAGGATCTGAAACGTTAGATGAGATTATCAAAGTGCAGCATTCTCCTCTAATGAAGACAGGTATGGGATATAATGAAGAATCAACTCAAGCACAGAAACCATCCACCTCCAAAAGTTATCTTGATGCAGGAAGGAGGAGTGAGCAAAAGCCTAATGGAGATCACCAGGTAAATCAGGGACATTTTTCTTCAAGAATGAATAGAGATCACTAAGTAAATCAGGGGAAATCTGCTTCAAGGATAAACAAAAGCTACAACAAACCATAGGTAAATCATTCTCAATTTGCATCAAGAATGAATGACAACTACAATCATTCGGTTCGCAGGGTAGATAATCGCAGGAATTTCTTCAATGGCCAATGTTTCTCTTGTCACAAATTTGGACATAAAGGAGCTTAGTGTGTTGCCTACAAAACTATCATGACTAGAGAAACTCAAAAACAGAGGAGTATGACTGGGATCATGAAAAGGACCTACAATAACTTTTCTTCTCTTGAAAATGAAATAGAATGTTCTATTTGTAATAATTTTGGTCATGAAGATTCTGAATGCAGGAGCAGGTTTTGACAAACAACTCAGAAGGAGTAAGCCTGAAATATCAGAACATGAAGAATGAAAGAACCACAACTAGAAACATGTGGTATAGGCTTATATGCAGAAGGGCAGGAAAACCAATGGTACATCGACAGTGGATGTTCAAAACATATGACAGGTGATAAATAAAACCTTCAGCCATATAGTGCCTTGGAGAAGGAGAAGAAGGTCTCATTTGGAAATGACACCCCTGCACTCATAAAAGGTAAAGGTTCTATTTTTTTAAAAGATAAGGTCAAAGAAGGAAATGTTATGTATGTTGATGGCTTAAATTATAATCTATTGAGTGTCAGTCAGATGTGCGATCAAGGAACAAAGGTAATTTTTCGATCAAATGGATGTAGTGTTCGTGATATTGATACAGGAGAAATAGTGATCAAAGGCATAAGGACTTCAAATAATTTATACATATTCAAAGAAGGAAAACAACAATGCTACTTGAGCAAGAATGATGAACACTGACTATGGCACCGGAGGTTGGGGCATTTAAGTTTCTCGCAGATAAGGAAAGCATGCAAATACCAGGCAGTTCGTGGTCTTCAAGAAATCAGAATTCCAGACAATACAATATGCAAATCATGTCAGTTTGGTAAGCAAACCAGAACTAACTTCCCTGAGAAGGAAGGATCAACTAGTAGGCCACTTGAACTTGTCCATACTGATGTATGTGGTCCATCTAGGAAAAGGTCGCCTCAGGGAGAAGAATACTTTATATTATTCATTGATGACTATTCAAGGATGGTTTGGATAGGACTGATGAAGCACAAGGATGAAGCCTTCGACAAATTCAAATCCTTCAAAGCTTTGGTTGAAAACGAATCAGATCACAAAATTAAATGCCTCAAGTCTGATAGAGGTGGGGAGTTTACCTCAAATGAATTTTTCGATTTTTGTGAAGAACATGGAATAAGAAGGGAATTCTCTACAGCCATGACTCCTCAGCAAAATGGAGTAGTGGAAAGGATGAACATAACGGTTCAACAAATGGCTCATGCTATGCTTGATGATTCTGGAACTCCTGCAACTTTATGGGGTGAAACTGCATTTGTTGCAGTTGTTATTCTCAATAAAACAAATGTCCGGGTAAACAACACTCAAACCCCTCATGAACTCTGGTATGGTGAGACTCCTTCAGAAAAATATTTCAAAATTTTTGGAAGCAAATGTTATATCAAAAATACTGATGAACATCTTGGCAAGTTTGAACCTAGAGGAGATGAAGGCATTCTTCTTGGCTACTCTCCCCACAGCAAAGCATAGAGGTGTTATAATAAAAGGCTTGGAAAAATTGTTGAAATTATTGATGTAGTGGTTGATGAAGAAGAAAACACTCCTAGGCAGGTAAGGTCTGAAGATTTCGAAGATGATGAGGACTATCCATCAACACCAAGTCAAATTCATGATGAAGAAGAAACCTATGAAGAAGAAACCCATGAGGAGCTTGAAGAAAAAATAAGGATAGAAGAAAGACTCCATCCAGATATGTTCAGAAGAATCATCCAGAAACTCAAATTTTGGGGCAGAAAGAGGCAGGTATACAAACAAGAAGAAAAATTGTATAAGCTTCAAGCTATTTGGCATTACTTTCCTCCACTGAACCACAAAATGTAAGAGACGCATGCAAAGATGAATGCTCGGTCAAAGCAATGGATGAAGAACTTGAGTAGATCGAAAAGAATAACACTTGGGAGTTGGTTCCTAGACCAAAAGATAAGAATGTCATAGGAACAAAATGGATCTTCAAAAACAAGTTGAATGAAAATGGGGAAGTGATTAGAAACAAGGCCAGACTGGTGTATAAAGGGTATGCAAAACAAGAGGGAATAGACTTTGAAGAAAATTTTGCTCCCATTGCTAGACTTGAGGCCACCAAAATGTTTCTTGCTCTCTCTAGCTTTCAGAAATTCAAAGTATTTCAAGTGGACGTAAAATCAGCCTTTCTGAATGGAGACCTGGAAGAAGAAGTGTACATTGAGAAACTAGATGGTTTCATTCTTGGGAATGATCCAAATTTTGTATGCATACTAAAAAAGACTCTCTATGGTCTTAAACAGGCTCCAAGGGATTGGTACTACCATTTGGACAAATATCTTCATCAACAAGGTTTTTCAAAAGGATCAGCAGATAGCAATCTTTATATAAAAATTGAAAATGACAAATTGCTAATACTTGTTGTGTATGTAGATGATATTATCTTTGCCAGCAATTAAGAAGCTATGAGTCAAAGCTTTTCCTTGGTGATATAGAAAGAATTCGAAATGTCTTTGCTTGGAGAAGTGACATATTTTCTTGGATTGCAAATCCAACAAAACGAAGGCAGTATTTTCTTGTCTCAAACCAAGTATCTCAAGCAGATCTTGAAGAAATATGTCGTGGAAGATGCGAAACCAATATGTACCCCTATGGTTACAGGATGCAACCTCAATGCAAATGATGAATCAGCAGCAGTGCATCAACCAACCTATAGATCCATGATTGGAAGTCTTCTTTATTTCATAGGTACTCGACCAGACATCATGCATGCAGTAGGAATAGTTGGAAGATTTTAGGCAAATCCTAAGGAAACCCATCTTCAGGTAGTAAAGAGAATTTTCAAGTATCTTCAAGGAACTCAAAATTATGACTTATGGTATCCAAGAGATACATATCTGACTCTTCATGCTTATACAGATGCAGATTGGGCTGGAAGCGTGGATGACAGAAAAAGCACAAGTGGTGGTGCATTCTTTATGGGTTCCATATTAGTATCTTGGTTCAGTAAGAAAAAGAGTTTGATTGCTTTATCTACAGCTGAAGCGGAATATGTGGCTGCTACATATTGCTGCACTCAACTCCTTTGGATGATGGAAACCTTGCAATATTTTCAAATCATTTGTACACCACCTATCTCCATCTTATGTGATAATACAAGTGCAATCAATATTTCAAAGAACCCAGTGATGCATTCAAAGACCAAGCACATACCTATCAAATATCATTTTCGCCGGGAACAAGTGCTGGAACAAAAGGTCAAGCTGGAGTATGTTCCCTCTAAGGAACAAGTTGCTGATATACTCACAAAACCACTGCCCACGGAAACTTTTGAATACCTCAGACAGAAGCTGGGAGTAGTTGATGCATCATCTTACTCTTAAATCTTGTCAGTTTCAAAGAAAAATGGGTGTACGCGTGTTTCTTGAGGAGTATCCGCGTATATACACCGGTTTGTGCAGATACAGTCGCGTATATGGAGGCTTGATGGATATCATAAGGGACAGGCTCTGGTTGAAGATAGTCTGATATGGTTCTGAAAGAGACCATCTGGCACTGGTTCAGGGGGAGCAGATAAACTTCTAATGATGCATTGTTGGCATTATCTTAGAAGCTTTTGGTTCTATTTCACAACTATTGTTGGTTTCAGGTGGAACAGAGGTAGGGGGAGAATAAAAGGAAATCTTGGTTGCTGATCTGAATGGTGATTGACAGATGCTGCTGCTATCAGTTATTGGTGACTTTCATCAGTATTTCTCTACATATTTCGTCTCTATGTCATGTATCTCTTTTATGGTGTCAAGGTCATGTAACGGCCTATTTTGGTTTCCCCACTATGCCTGGGATGAAGATGTAATGTACTTGGTTGTCATATGTAATTTTCTGATGTATCCCCACTTGGTTGGGTGGATGATCCCCACGTGGTTGGGTGATGGATGTATGTATTGAGTATTTTGGTGATAGGAAGGTCTTTTATGATGTATATGTCATGATTCTTCTTGAAGAACATCTTTTGCAGATCTTGCCTACAGTCAGGGGGAGCATGGTCAGCATAGCAGGGCAGAGATTTCAGCATGTACTCAGGGGAGCACAACCCTTTTCCCTTGATGACAAAGGGGGAGAATGACTTTGAGGATCTTGGGGTTGCCATCAAGTCCAAAGGGGGAGATTGTTGGCACTATGGCACTGATTTAGAACTATGGCACAGGTGTTGTCCTTGATGGCAACTCTCTTTGGTAACAGATCTTAGTTCAGGCTTTTAGAATGAAGGAAAAGACATATACGCAGGTTCATCTAGACTAAGGCGCGTATACGCGCGGGTTAGATGTTACAAAGGCGTGTATGCGTATACACACACTTTCACGCAAGGAAAAGCGCATATATGTTGGAGAGCTTACTTTTGGTCCATGGTAGTTAGTCCTTGGTATTTGAACCTATGGTTTTGGGCCATGGTGTCTCGTCAGAAGTGTTGATCCCAAGTTTTGGGTCCATGGTATTTATTTATTATGGTTTTGGACCGTGGTGTTGTGGATGGCCTAAGACTATAAAAGAGGAAGGAGATCATTTGGCAAATGATGATCTGAATTAATTGAATATCTAATATGTGCTAGATCTGAAATTTTGGTGATTGGGGTGATGGTGCAAATCTAGATCTGAATGAAGGAGGAACCTTAGCTCAAAGATAATGATAAGTTCTATTGATGGGTCATAATCTTAAGGCTTGAATGGTAGTATATTTATCTGTTATATGTGGCACATACTTGATTTATAAATCTGATAATCTGGGTTAAATAGTGTCTAAATATTTGAAAGAGTGAATTATCGTTTATAGATCTGTACGCAGGTTCAGTGAAGCGAAGGTGCGTATACACACTGGTTCAGTGAATGCAAACAACATATACGTAGGTTGTTCCAAACACAGAAGTGTATGCACGTAGGTTTCAGGTTCTTAAAGTAGAATATATCTCTTGAGTTGTGATCTAGCTGCTTCTGTTTATTGCTGCAGTGTTTTGGGTTCAGAATTTGGTGTGTAGTTACTGTTACTTTGATTTGGGTACAGCTGTCAAAGAAGTGTCTACTTGATCTAGTGTTAATTGGTGAAAAGGAGATTGTTTATGATTGATTGATGTTCATGGATCCAGTCTGAAAATTTATGAAACGTGGTCCCTGGAAGAAAGAGAAGGTTGTAGCCTTCTGTAGGCCAGCACCTACGTACTAGTATGTTGGCTAGTGTAAGAGCTAAGGGGGTTGTAGCTCCCTTCCAAGATCAGCTAAAGAACGAGAGAGGGTTGTAGCTCTCTGGAGGTTGCAACCTGCGTACTGGTAAAGGACTACACCAGTACATTGTAAAAGGAAGTTTCTAATTAAAAGAAGATAGAGAAGAATTGCAGCAGGTGGTTTTCACCCACTTTGGGTTTCCACCTTACATCTTGTGTTCTTGTGTGTGATTTTCTTCAGATCTATTTTACTGTTTCTGGTTACTGTTTATTTGATTCTAATACACAGATTAATGATCAACATTTGTAAGATAAATTAAATTATTAGTCTGCATTGCATACATGGGGTTCCTTCTCTGTAGTCACGTATATACGCGGTTTTATCTAACTGAAGTACTGTATATGATCTGGGTTTGACAAAGAAATAAGTGACTTGATAATACTGATTCACCCCCCTCTCAGTATTATTTCGAACAACATGAACATTACATTGATAGTGATTTTGGGGAGCACCACCAACTTAGCACTCGACTCGGGTAGATATGTGTCTATGGTGAAGAAATAGCTAATGAATTGCACTTTCTTTATCATCCCTCTTCTTCTGCGAATCACAATCAAATTATTTCAGGCTTTTGCATAGTAGATGGGAGAAGAGGCATATTCGATCCGTATCGGAGCAGTGCAGTGGATAGTGGTGAACTGGAGCCCATGTGGGAGTTGAATATATTGTTTTTCAATATGAAATGATACATCCTAGTGAGACTAGATTGAACATAGTGTCGCTATGACAATTTCCAAGCTTATGAAAGATACACTTGGATTCTCAAGAGCTTATGGAATATGCTCAGCATTGATGGATTCTTGAAGGTGTTTTTTTACTGTGTTTATTCAGTGAGAAACTCCATAGCCAGCCAGAAAAAGGATGTCAACTACAACATGAATGGAAATGCTTTACCAACTGACACTGTTATAGCTCTGATACCACTTGTTATAGATCTGATATGAAAATATAAGACAATGCAAATAAACCCAAGAATAACAAGATCAAAATAGATAGAAATGATTCGCTTTATTAATATCAAACCCTTAAGGTAAGGCAACACCATACATTCACTCCTTAAGGAAGGAGAACACTCCACAAGCCATACGGCTATTCATACAATAATCTTTCACCTCTCTCAATGGGGAGTCTCTAGCCTCTATATAGGCCTCATACATACAATACCATGGGTCAATACCATGGTTCCCTCAATACCATCTATCTAATACCATGGGCCCATTACATTATTACTAAGTACTTGTGGTCCCTTACATGATATGGGTTAAACACCTTATTTATTATTATGGCCCATCCTATTATTACATTATTCCTTTGGGTACCTCCCTTTGTACCCC
The DNA here is from genome assembly GCA_000404065.3 of Pinus taeda. Taxonomy (NCBI): domain Eukaryota; kingdom Viridiplantae; phylum Streptophyta; class Pinopsida; order Pinales; family Pinaceae; genus Pinus; species Pinus taeda. The sequence goes on along the minus strand of APFE030459294.1, from coordinate 36,108 downwards.
ATATTATCCCCCCTAGATATATAACATTCCAACCCCCTTAACATGTTTTGTCCCCCAAACATGGGAAGAACACAAATAATAAGATCTACTCAAAAGAGTAGTCCATTGGTACCATGCATGTGCGTCTAGCCATCCAAGAGAAAGTTGAACCCTCAATTTCGCTGGTGCCTCACTCGCTCGAGATGGAAGTTGACCTTGGCAGCTCTTCTGTGTTGATGTGTAGTAGGTGGATCTTTTCTCCTCTCTATTTTTCATTTAGGGGTTGTTGTCCTTGTGGCTAATTGGTTGCTATCTTGTTGGTTGTTTTCTTGAGAGGTTATGTGGGTGATGATATGTTGAAGTTTTAACCCATGGTTTCTCTTTCTTTAATTCACCCCTTACAGGAGCCTGACTGTTATCTGGTGCATGTTGTGGTTCCTATTGTGGTGTCTTATCTTCCAATATTACTTCAACCACTGAGCCCTCATCTGATGTGTGAGCACCTGTAACCTTTTCTACCTCAGCCTCTATTTGTGTTTGATTGTTGATCATCAACTGCTCACCATCTGATGTGTAAGTGTCCTTAGAGCTTTGTTCTTCTACCTCCATAGTCTCTGCTTGGTTCTTAATGGAAATCCTACAATGTAATTTTCTTCTTTTTATACCATAGCTTCAGGAATTTCTTTTGCACATTAGTATTGATAGTACCCATGGATTCCATCCAAGGATATCCCAAAACAACATCCGTATTATTCATATTGGAAGCATAAAAATCGTCATGCAACACATACTTATCCATAGAAATCTTCAAATCCTTATACACTTGAACATCCTCATCATCTACTTATGTGTTTTCATTGTGTTTTGCTAGAACTTTCAATTTTTTTGCCAAATTAACATTGATAAAATTATGCTTGCAACTACGATTTATAGACACAATGATCTTCTCCTTCTGAATCAATCCATGAACCTACAATAAGGAGACACCAGTAGAAAATAACCCCTTACGTGACTCATTCTTTTTTCTAGCACGAGACCATTTGTCCATGAGGAGTTTTTCAAATTCTTCATCCGAAATTGGAGAACTGTTTGATTCCAAGTGAGTTCCACCATATGGAATCCTCTTCTTTCAAACTAATCGGTACTATAGCCTTCCAAAATACACCATATTAGAACTTTATTCTTGGTATGAATTCTTCAATAGTAGGGCTATCATCTTTCTCTATAAAATTAAGATCTGCCATGAAGAGTGTTTGAGAAAAATTCGCTTACTTGGCAAAAATTTGAAATTGTCACGGTTTAGTCAATATTGCTCAGAATCCCTATTATGACCTGTTTTTGGAAATGGAACAACCATTTTGCATCTGCCCATGTAATAGAAATCCCAATCCAGGCACTGGAATTTCAGATCTGCGATGCCACTCTCCCACCGTCACAAAAAATTCTAAAAAAAGAGTTGATTTTAAATCAGCGATATCTCCCTCATCTGGACTCCGATTCGACTGATTTTGTTTTTTGAAATCGGGTCTTTTTTCATAAGGAATCCAAATATGCAATTAGATTATGAGGATTTTTCCCCAAAATATACAGATCTGCACTGCAAACTCGCTGCCCCGAAAAAATGTCTGCAACACCACTGACTTTTAGATCAACGATATCTCCTTCATCCAGATTCCAATTCGACATATTTTTTTTGAAATCGGGTATTTTTCCACAAAAGATCTGGATCTGCAATTAGATTTTGCAGATTTTTCTCCAAAATGTACAGATCTGATCTGCAAACTTTCCGCCCCTGAAAGTTCCTGCAAAATTAAAAAAAATTCTCTACTTTTGCCCAAGAAAGTGCTCTGATACCACTTGTTATAGATCTGATATGAAAATATAAGACAATGCAAATAAACCCAAGAATAACAAGATCTGAATATAGATATAAATGATTCTTTATTGATATCAAACCCTTAAGGTAGGACAACACCATACATTCACTCCTTAAAGAAGGAGAACACTCCACAAGCCATATGCACGTTCATACAATATTCCTTGACACCACTTAATGTGGAGTCTCTAGCCTCTATGTAGGCCTCATACATACAATATCATGGGTCATTACCATCGTTCCCTCAATACCATCTACCTAATACCATGGGCTCATTATATTATTACTAACTACTTGTGGTCCCTTACATGATACGGGTTAACCACCTTATTTATTATTATGGCCCATCCCATTATTACATTATTCCCTTGGGTACCTCCCTTTGCACCCCATATTATCCCCCCTAGGTATATAAAAGACACTTGAAATTTATTCTGCATTTTTTCTGAGATCAAGAATGGTTTGTTGGTATCCATGGATACTAAGAAGGCCAAAAGCCAATTTCCATGGATGTGTTGAGAAGATCTAGAGGTCGGGCGTTCGATTTTGGTCAACCTTCAATCCGAGCTACATCTAAAGGGTGTTTCCTTACATGTTTTTGTTGGGCTAACTCAAAATCCTCATCGAGACCTATAAAGTCATATTTGTGCCTCATTTCCTCATTTCTCAGGGAGAGAAAACTCAATGTCATCGAAGAAATCACTTCCACTCACAGGAATCTGACCAGGTAGAAATTTGATGCAAAGAAATAGAGGCTTTGGTTTGAGTCTTGGATATAAGGAAACAAAAGATTGAGAAAATATTAATATTTAGTCTAGCAAACACATACTGGAGCTGAATGTTTAGGAGTAGGAAACTATTATGAATAGTACATGTATAAGTTGGCGAATGCAATGGTTCGGAACATTCAAAGCGATAGTCAGGAAGTGGTAAGATACACTTTTGTGTATACTATTGAAATAGATTATTATATTGTCCCATCTCATATAGTGGATTGGGTACCAAACCCAACATCTCTACAGTAACTTCGACTACAACATGCTCAGCAGCCTTGCGCTTCCTGAAATCTGACCAAGAAGAAACATACCTGATCCCATCAAAAATAACAAATGAACGGAATTTGGGATCATGGGTAGGCCCTTCTTGTCTAGTCTCGTAAACAGGCTTGGGCAGTGATTTTTTCTTTGCATATTGCTCCAACTAGTACTTGAACATTATAATGTCTGACAATCCCTCCTTTGGTGATGGAAATTTGGTCTCACTTCACTTCACTTCAGGATCTCTTGTTTCATGTAAGTAGTTTTTCTTCAATCTTTCACCTCATGACATGCATATTGGAGCCCAGGCTGCCATAAACACCTATAAGAAGACACCGAGGATAGAACTGGTACCACCTTCAGGGAATCTATTGTTAGCTATCAGTTTTGGTTTCTTGCTAGTTTTATCTATCTCACAATCTCATGGTTCTATAAAGGACAATTGAGCTTACTAGGAAAGTTTCGGAGTGTGGTGTCTTGATTATGAAAAGAATATAATTTTGTATCGTGAAATAAACTAAAATTGGGTTTCTGGTGGCATGAAACAGTTAAATTTTGACATGATTTTCTACTCATATAATAGTCCCAACTATTTATCATTTTATAGGTGCATTTGTAGTTGAAGACAACATCGTTCCTCTGATTTTATTGTTTTGAAATGGACCGAATGGATGATGTATTAAAACTATTGAATAATCTGATACATTCCATTGTTGATGAGATGGTTAAGATCAACAAAACCTCTCTTTCCAATATTAAAATGTGTATGCAAAATGCACAAGAGAATACTGAGTATTTGCAGCTTGAATCTTAGTTATAGCAAGGAGAATTACAATAGCGGATTCATTATTCTAAACCTGTTTTTGTTCAAAACATTGAAAACGACTCCCATGAGAAGCAAGTTGATTTAGTTCTAGTGGTCATTTCAGAAGCAAATTTGCATGCAGATGCAGAAGTTCAATTTGCGCTTCCGAAGGCCATCATCAAAACTTGGGAACAACTTGTCCAAACAAGCACAAAATTGGTCTTAGATATGACAAGGATGTGTCCATTCATATTCCAGACTCCTCCAAACCAATCCAATTTCAAAGTGCTGGATTTCTTCAGGACAGTTCATCTTCACGTTCTCCTCATGACAGTTCACCTCAAGCTGTTCTAGATTGTGCCCCTCTTCCATAGCAATAACAATAGATTGTGAAATGCCAACACTGTGTTATGAAACCGGCTCAAGGAAAGATAGAAAAGATAGATCAACGCCTTAGAATTCATCCTCTTCGAGGGGGAAACCTCCTTTACATTACATAAATGAACAATTCTTCGATCATTCAAATGAAAAAATCTCCTGTCTATATATAGGAGTCTAAGGAGTCACAATATAAACCAGTAGACCTAACAATAATAATATAAAGCCACAAAAATAACAATATAGGGATTCTATGAGGCATAGTAATAACAATATGGGGGCAATAGGGGCATAACAATATTAATAAGGGGTATAACTACAATAGTAATGGGGTACTTACTAGTATTATAGGGACCCAACATGCCCCTCTCCTTCAAAAAAGTGTTGTCCTCAACACTTGAGTAGTTCTGGATGCTTCTGTATAAAATTCTCATCCTCCCGCGTGGAATCTTCAACAGATAAGTTCTTCTACTTGATAAGATACTCTGAAATTTATCGATTTCGTAGCTGTCGAGTTCTTGTTTCTGTGACCGCTTCTGGTTCCAATATAAGTTTTCCTTCCTCGTCAAGTTCTGGCAATATTGTTTGAACTGGGAGCTTATCTCCTATAACCTTTTTTAAACATGAAACATGGAAAACTGGGTGCAATCGAGAAGCTGCAGGAAGCTCTAATTTGTATGCCATAGTACCAATCTTTAGCAACACCTTGTACGAACCATAATACTTTGGTAATAATTTATTATCCTTCTTAGCTTGAGGGACATTTGCTTATATGGTTGTAGCCATAGGAACACCCAATCACCTACATCAAAACTTCTTTCGCTGCGATGTTGATCTGCCTGTCGTTTCATTCTATTCTGTGCCAACACGAGGTTATCCTTTAAGAGTTGGAGGACTTGTTGTTGATGTTCGATGTGATGTTCCACTACTTGAACCTTAGAATTTTCTCTTAATATGATGTGATGGATGGTGGCTGATACCCATAAAGTGCCATAAATGGGGTCATTTTTGTTGCTGTATGGAAGGAAGTGTTATACCACCATTCAACCAGAGGCAACCATTTGACCATTGTGTCTGTTTATCTATACAAAGTAATGAAGATATCCTTCCAAACATTTGTTTACTATCTCAGTTTTCCCATCAGATTGAGGATGATAAGATGAGCTATGAGCTAATTGAGTACCAAGACAAGAAAATTTATGTCCAAAAATTTCCAGTGAAAATGGGATCTCTGTCACTTACAATAATCTTTGGGTTTCCATGTAGCTTTTGAATTGTTTCCATAAATGCAGTAGAACTGTACTAGCTTTAAATGGATGTGATAATGCACAAAAGTGTGCATACTTGGTAAGTCTGTCAACTACCACCATGATGACATTCTTTCCCTCAGACTTGGGTAAACCTGTGACAAAATCCATTGAAACCTCCTCCAACGTTGGCTTGGAATGGATAAAGGTTGTAATAGACCCGGTGTCTTAATTGTTTCAACTTTATTTTGTTGGCAAACCAAACATTCCGCCACAAAGTTTTGAATATCTGATTTAAGGGCCCTCCCAAAAAAATTCCTTCTTAACCCTGTGGTAAGTTTTTAAAAATCCTGAGTGCCTCCTAAGGGAGAAGTGTGCAATTCCATAAGAATCTTTTGTTTTAGCTGGGAATTCTTACAGAGGTATAAGCGATCTTTGTACCATAACGAATCATTTTTCCAGCTAAATGTATCAGACTTACTGGAATCTTGTTGTAGCTTTCGAATAAGTGCCCACACTTCTTCGTCATTCTTCCATTCCTCCCTTGCTTCGTTTATCTAATCTGGTTGGATAATAGAAATGGCGCACAACAATGGTTCCACATCCTCATCCTTTCTTGAGAGTGCATCTGCCACCACATTTTTCTTCTCTTTTTTGTAGATGATTTCAAAGTCATAACCCAACATCTTTGTGACCCATTTTTGTTGATCTTCAGAGGATAATCTTTGTTTTAAAAAGTATTTAAGGCTATCATGATCTGTTTTTACCTTGAGTGTCTTCCCATTAGGTAGGGTCGCCATTTCTTAAGTGCATGGAGTATTGCCAACATTTCCTTCTCATAAATAGCTTTGTGTAAAAACTTTCCCTTGATTGGGTGACTTTCAAAATCAATGGGTCTTTCATCTTGCATTAGAACAACACCAATTCCATTTCTTGAAGCATCACATTCCACAATAAAGGTTTTTGTGAAGTCCGGTGTAGCTAAGACTGGTGCTTGGCACATTGCCTCTTTAAGTTGTTCGAAGGCCTTTGTTGCTTCTGAGTCCATGAAAATGCATCTTTCTTCAATAGTGTTGTTAGAGGTGCTGCTATTCTCCCATAATTCTTTACAAACTTGCGATAATACCTGTCAACCCGAGAAATCCTCGCAGATGCTTTATGGATGTGGGGATTTTCCATTCCTTAATGGCTTTAATTTTGCTAGGGTCTACTTAACTCCTTCATGAGATACAATATGACCTAGATATTCCACCTCTTATACTCCAAAGAAAAATTTGGATCTTTTTGCATATAATAGTTGTAGCACCCTGTCAACATGTTCAAATGATCCTTCCAAGACTTGTTGTAGATTAGTATATCATGAAAGAATACTAGCACAAATTTTCTAAGGAATGGTTTGAAAATTGAATTCATCAAACCTTGAAATGTTGAGGGTGCATTGGTAAGGCCAAAAGGCATGACCAAAAATTCATAATGGTACTCATGAGTTCTAAATGTTGTTTTCGGAATGCCTTCAGTCTTCATTCTGATTTGATGATATCTTGAACGAAAACCCAATTTGGTGAAGTAAATCGATCCATGCAATTCATCCAGTAATTCATCAATGAGAGGAATGGGAAACTTATCTTTAATAGTGAGCTTGTTGAGCTCCCTATAATCCGAACACATGCGCCATGATCCATCCTTCTTGTGCACCGATACTATTGGAGCAGAGAAAGAACTTTGACTCGGTTGAATTATACCAGCCTCTAGCATTTCTACAACCTATATGTTCAATTTCACTCTTTTGGGCATAGGGATATCTGTACGGCCTGATGTTTGGAGAAACACTTCCTGGAATCAGATGAATAGCATGATCATGATCAAAAATAGGTGGGAGACCTTTGGGAGTCTCAAATACATTGGGATGCTTGTCCAAGACTTTTTGGAGATCTGGAGAAATAGATGATTCCAATATGGGAACATCTAGCAAACATAATTGTGCAATTACACCTCTTTGTTCCTTTTTTAGAAGCTTTGTCATACCATTAGAGCTTATTATCTTTCCTGGTTTCCCTGCAATACCCCTTAATTCCACTTCCTTTCCTTCCACAAACAATTTCATGAAAAGTTCTTGAAAATTAAAAGCTATTGTACCCAGGGATTGTAGCCATTGGACTCCTAGTACAACA